>SKCR01036839.1:0-114322 GCA_019454045.1 Zanthoxylum bungeanum | reverse complement strand
GCCGCCTGTTTTATAAAATAAAAAATAAAATAAAAAATAAAAAATAAAAAATCATTTTGATGATCGAAAATCCCTAACCCTAACCATGAACGCATCTATTGTGATGCTTGTTACTCGTAATATATGTTTTGAATTGAATTGGATTTGTTAATCCAAACCTACGTGTTAAGTTTGTTAAGTAATAAAGAAGCATATATATATTCAAGACAAATTTGTAGCAAGATTCATGGTTTCTAATAACATAGAGAGTTTTTGGTTGAATGGTCAAGCAGGAGAATATCACTTGGATCTCATTGTAAGCTATGGGGCAGTGCCTGTGATAGTCCCAAGAGTCACTGGTGTTCACATGCTACTAGATAGCTTTGAGCCCATCCATGGAGTTCTTCTCTGTGAAGGAGAAGATATAGATCCATCCTTATATGATGCTGAACTCTCCGGTTTTGCGCCAGAGGAACTCGAAGAGATTAGAGAACTGCATGCTAGTGACACTGCCATTGATAAAGAAAAAGACACAATTGAATTAAGACTTGCCAAGCTTTGCTTGGAAAGAAACATACCTTACTTGGGAATTTGTAGAGGGTCACAAGTCCTTAATGTTGCTTGTGGTGGTACACTTTATCAAGATATAGAGAAAGAGCTTTCAAAAAATTGTTCGTTAGATCAAAGAGTTGTTCATATGAACTATGAAAATTATGACGGGCACAGGCACTTGGTTAAGGTTGTAGAGGATACCCCTTTGCATCAATGGTTTAGAGATTCTTTGGAGGAGAATAAAATGGAAATCATGGTGAATAGTTATCACCATCAAGGTGTAAAGAAATTGGCTCAAAGATTTGTGCCAATGGCTTTTGCTCCTGATGGTTTGATTGAAGGGTTTTATGATCCTGATGCTTATAATCCCCAAGAGGGTAAGTTTATTATGGGTCTTCAGTTTCATCCAGAGAGAATGCGGAACCAGGATTCGGATGATTTTGATTATCCTGGATGCCCATCTGCATATCAGGTAACAATGTTATTGTACTAACAGTTGTTTTACTCCCCTTTTTGTCCTCCTTTATAGAATGCCATGATCTCTTATCTGTCAGAAAAATGTTTCCTGGTTATTGTGTAGGAATTTGTGAAGGCTGTGATTGCCTATGAGAAGAAACTTAGCAGCTCCGCAAGCATCCCAAAACCTGTGAAGCTTAACCAGGAAATGGAAAAGAAGAGAAAAGTTATTGTTAGAAGTTTCTCAATTGCTAGAAACATGTACAGTTCAGGAGCTGGAAAGGTTTCAGGTCAAGAATCTGAATTGCAAGTTGGAGCAGAGTTCCTAGAGGTTAGCCCACGACATATATGCACCGTTTGGTTTGATTTAAAGTTTGACGAGCTTAAAAGCTAATTTATACTCTTAATGAAATACTTATAATCTAAATTATATTTTCAATCAATACTCTATATCAAACGATAAATACATTTAATTATATACCAAATTCATATTGGACCGTTTGGGATTGAGGTGTTGCAACATGGAGCTTGCAGGCAAATACAGCATTGAGTTTGCAGCAAGAGAAGAGGCTGAAGCAAATGGGTGCAACAGTGAGGAATGCTTCGTCGTATATTGAAAGGCTAAAGATGAATGAGGAGAGGGAGAGAGTTGCTAGGAATATAATTGGGATGATGTCAGTAGGACAACTTTCCGATCTCATGTCTTTCTACCACATGATGTGTCAAATATGTTCCGAAGCATTGGAGAAGAAGCTTCATGATCTTGTTGTCAGTGAAGAACTTGGCCACTGACTTTGTTCATCTTCTCTTCCGGTCTGCTCTTTTGGTTGTCTTTTAGCCCCTTTCCTCTTCAATAAAATAACTCCAGCAAAAAGTTCTAGAGTGCTTTTTATTTTTTTTTAATTATTAATGTTGTTAGAATACAAGTTTTTGGCAATACTAATAGTATCCATAAGCACTGGCGGTTTCAACACAGACCATAGAAACACAAAAATTTTAAATCAAACTGAAAATTTAAAAGTTATAACTAGCGGTTAGGCAAATAAAATTAAGATCAAAAAAAAAAAAGGGCCATTTCAACTAACCTAATCATTTTGTTGATATTTGATACACTGTTCTTCACATGGAGACAACAAACCTTGAGAATTACTATTAGTGTATAGATAATCCGGAGTAGCTCAAACGTAACACTTACACAACCTCCCTATTAATAATCCGCTTAAAGATGTAAATATAAATTATTAAATCCTAAACTCAGGACTGAAAAAAAAGAGAGCCTGGTTTTCTTTTATCATATAATTACTTTCGACATAAATATAGAAACGAACAAAAAATGAAACTTACTAACACAGATAGCAAACCTAAACCGCATCTTCACTAAACCATTCACTCAAGTCTCTTATTGCAGTTATTCCCCTTTCATTCCAGAGCATTTCTACCGTTTTGTGAATTCTTCCCTTATTTTTCCCCCTTCTTTACATATAAATTACTTGTGATTTACATGAACAGAGGCCCAGAATCACCCCCAAACTCCATGACTTGAGAGAACTTCAACTGACAGGTATTGTATTCCATCCACAACCGAGCATTTTTTTTTATTCCAGAGTGGTTGGAGCATTACTGTTACACTCCTATACCAGCATCACCTACGGCAAAAAAACAAGAAATCTGGGTGATTGACCTTCCGCAATCTCAGCCAATTATCAGCTGCCAGCAAGAGGGAGTTTGCCAACCGGCGCTCACATCCCCCAGTAGGAGTCCACAAAGATCCCTTGAACTTGTATGAAGCGAGACCAAAAACAGGTAAGGTCATCTTAGGAACACCATCTATCTCTCTGAGATAGGACATTGCAGGAGAAGGTGCACCATGAGGACCTTCAAAGATTCAAAAGGATAAATAAGATAAGTCGAGCAAAAGCATATGAGATAACACAATTTATTGGGTGCTAACATAACCCTATTATGTTTATAGGCACTACACAATGACAAGAACATGGTCTCTGAGAACTAGCACATGCCCATTCAACATTTAGAAGAAATTCAGCTCCAAAAACACCATTACAGAATTCAAACTATAAATTGAGTAAAAATAACAACAAAACCCAATCTGAACTTTGGTCAATTTTAGTAATAACTTGGAAGTTTATTATACCGTTGACAAGAAGAATACCACAGAAATACAAGACAAGTGACATTACTAACATCAGCGCAGTTCTTGGTATTACAAAGTTCACATATGCAAAATCAGTGAAGGCTATTTGACTTACCTCCCACAGGTGTATGAAGAGAATGATATGTCAAAAAGCAAGCATCCAGGTCTTTTAGTGTTGGTCCTGTTGGTATTCTGTAAATTGGATACCTACAAAGTTTCCACAAGAACAGTTAATTGCATAACAGATACCATGGAGGCATATGCGATGGTAAATGATAATACCAGGCCACAGAAATCCAGCTGGATGGCAGTAGATCACAACTTCTTAGTGTCTTCAGCATAGGGAACCCGAAGGCAAGATCCGAGATCTGTGGCAAAGGAAAAAGAAGATCAGAAAAGAGAAAAAATGGGGTAAGTGCTAAAAGTGGGGAGGAGACAGATCCAGACTTGGTGTAGATTTCTTTTCTTCTTCTTTTTTTAAAAAATAAAATAAAAATGAAAGGGGCAAAAAAAGAAAGGAAAAATAGTACTAGCCTTGTCAGCTAAAGGTTCCCGACTATAAGGAACGTCCCGCTCAAGATACTCGAATAGCAGGCAACCTTTAGAGTTTGTAGATTCACCTTCATCACTGGAAAAGCCTTCTTGAAGAGCAGTCTGCTGGTCTCTCAAAGAAAAGCTATCCATTCTGAGAGTAATCTCATCTCTAGAATATTTAAGCCCTCTATCAGGTTCACAATCACTGCTACCATCACTACTTGAGTCTCTAAAATCACTGTCACTTTCCTCTCCTGGTCGCCTGTCACACAGAGGAATCATTCATTACTATTTGCCAAAACAAAAAAGAAAGCATCTTCCTCTGGATAACTGTATAACAATGAACTACCTCCAACAAAAAAAGCAGGATAAAATTGAATAAGCAAAAGAATCTGAGAAATATTAACCACTAAAGAGTTGACTAAGATTATAGTGTGGACAAGACAGATAGAGGTCCACCTTAGCTGGGAGCCTGGGACCAACCTCTTATAACATATTTAAACAAGCCTCCTTAAGATTTAGACAATAGCTTATTTGCAATTCAGCCAACCCTCCAGCATCAAATCTTCAACCCATCTCTGTTAAGGAAATTCCTTGACTCGAATCAAGTCTTATGCTCCATATTTCGGCTGGTAAAAGCTAATAATGGATCCATTCTCATCTAATTCAGATTTAAGTGAATTTTAGACAATATGTTATATCATTCTCTGAAGGCAATATCAATATCAAGAAATCAATCATAAGCACTCGTAGATTAATCGACTAAGGACAGAGTACTTGCCATGTTCACAATTATCTACCCAACCAACTACTAAATTTTCCTCCTCATTGCAGTTGTTCCTTTTCAAGGTGATCTCTCACTGTCACAAGATTATAATCCTCAATGGGTTGAAGACAAAGTGACTGATTGATCCCCATAATAGCAGTTATGATAGTTTAATAGTGTTTATATTCCAAAATCTACAGTGGCATCTATATTTACACAGACCAATGCAACAAAAAGCAGCCACAATCCCTAGCAATAGAAGATCCAATTCATTGCCATCCATAACGAGTTTTCATATTGCAAACACAATGGCCCCCAAAAATTATTATTTGAACCGACATGTCATGGCACCTCATTAAATAGTAAATAGCAAAAAAAATATGGCACATTCTCATTACCAAAAGCAAGTATCTAATGACCAATGATAACAGAATGCTATGCAAATTATGTTATGCGACGTATTACCCCCAAATAAACTCAGATAACCAACTAATGGAATATAAACCCAACAGAATTTGATGCCATTGACATAGTATTTACCTTGATTTCAGAGATAAGTTACAAAAATCGCCATATATTTGAATACCGGACAAATATGGAACATAATACTGGACAACACAATCAACGTCGTTTAGAATCAGAGGAACTCCTGCACCATAAGCACTCCATTCCTTAAACGACTCCCACAAATCTCCAAGAACAAAATATGGCTTATCCTCCACATCACATGTCCTCCGGCCCCTCATTGTCGTCTGCCCAACATTTATTATTTAAACAACAAATTAAAAGAAATACTTCAATACAAAACAAAAGTAAATTCAATTAATTACTTCATTTTCTCGTCTTATCTAAAACAAAACATAAAATCAGTTTAAAAACATACCCGACCAAATTCTAAATATGATAGCAAACTAAAAGAACATTTAAAATGTATGTTTTACAAAAAGACAGGCAAGTTTTTCTCATTATAACAGAAAGTTACTTCATTTATCATAACAAGTTATAAATGAATGAAACTAGTCGGGATCCCGTGCGTTGCGCGAGTTCCTTTTTTATGTTTTTTAAATTAATATGTGTGTGTGTGTGTGTTAATTTTTTAAATTATTTCTCCGCTTGTTGCATGCTTGTATTTTTCACTTAATAGTAATTCTAACCTCCCCATGCACTCTAGCACGATTCTTGAAATGCTTTCTAGAAGAAATACTCAAATACCCAAACTCATGCATTGCAAATCTAAGGCCGGATTTAGCAATAAAAAGAAATAACTTGTTGTTGGCATGTGTTTAATTCTTGGAGCAACTTAACGTATTGGACTACTTCTTCAAGCTTCAATTAATAGTAATTCTAACCTCCTCATACACTCTAGCATATTTTCTTGAAATACTTTCTAGATGAAATGCCCAACTCATGCATTGCAAATATGAGGCCGAATTTGGCAATAAAAAGAAATAACTTGTCGTTGGCATGTGTTTGATTCTTAAAGCAACTTAACGTACTGGACCGCTTCTTCAAGCATTGTGTTCATATATAAATGAATTATACTAAAATATTGACTTAAGAATTGTTATTCCTATAATAAATTAACAACATATGAAAATCATCAATTTCGCTAATTAGAATTGAAGTATCTAACGAACACAAACCAATAACAAATAACTTTGCAATATCAAAGCTAAATTAATGATAAACAATTAAATAAATTTTATCTAAATCGTTCTCCATGCATTGAATCTCCATCAAATAAGGGGAGAAAGCTTATTTTTATATACATAAAGAAAGAAAAAGATATATAACGGATTCAAAAATTAAAAGACCGTGTTTTGATTACAAAATAAAAAGTATTTTCAATTAATTACTTCAATTTCTTATTAATCAAGCAATTAATACAACTAAAACAAAACAAAAAAATCGATATCAAACCTTGGACAGATATTGCGCCGGCACCGACGGCGTGATCGACTCCAAAAACCGGTCCAAATTACTCAACTGTGGAACATCCGGTGCAAAAGCCGGCTCAGCCACCGGTTTGGGAGGATCATCAGAACCAGTCCGGTTCTCCGGCTCTATAACCGCCGAATGCGATTTTTTTTCAGGCGATTGGCTCGGTGTGACGTCGCTCTTAGCTCTCCGCAAATAATGTTGCGTTGTCCGCGCTTTAGCCAGATTGTAAAACCGATCCTCGCCGCGACCACGCGTCAACTGCAATCCCGTACCGTACATTTCAATAAAATTTGACTAGAATTGAGTGAGAACTTGGTATAAAGCGAATTAGATCAGAAGAAATGATAAAGAGTTGAGTCAAATAAAAACCTATAACGGGGAAGTGAAGGGCAAAATGGTAAAAACGGTTTAGATAAAGGAAAGAAATGAAAGAGATTCAAAAACCAGACACTCAATAAATGGATCGGCAGAGGAAGAAGAAAACAATTATTTAAAAAATAAATAAATTGTAATTGTTTAAAATGCAATTGTATTAATAACATTTGGGTCCCTGACATTTGTAATACCTACTAATTAACTAATATTTCAATTAACTTTTTAAACACGAGTGAGAGATAAAACTCATTATTTGTAGTTTTAACAGCAATGAAGGATCTATTTGTTATTATACCATATTTACTTTACATTTTTGTATTTTCAATTCCTTAACAAGTAGAATTGACTAAATCGGGCTGTGATTGGTGGGAAATGGGAAAGGCGGATAGAGGTCAGAAACGACGTGTCGTCATTTATGGAGGGAGGATGGATGGACACGTGCATTGTGAGATTTTAGAGATGGGCTGGCTGTCTGTCTCATCCCATTCGATTGTCTCGAGAAATTTGAATTTAAGAAACAAATGTGGCATCCACGCGCCCTTTTGCATGCGTGAATACGCGCCAATGCTTCGCGGAGATCATGGGGCCACATCTCCACGTTTGACGCTTGCCTGTAATTCTTAAATCATTTTAATATGTTTTAATTTAATGGGAAATACTAATGAGTGTCATGAGATTTTCATTAATAATCCATTTTATGAAAGTTTTCATGTGAAAAAATAAAAAGTAATTAATATTTTGATAAATTTTTACATTCCCACTTTCCAAAAATAAATCTTTAATAAATATCTTTAAAGTACTTGTTAGCATGAACCTTAATTTATATATAATATATATAATGAAAGCACCCTAACAAAATTCATCTGTCGGGCTATTACAAATTTTAGATTATAAATTAAAAGGATATTATCATTTTGTATGTATAAAAAAACCAAAAAATTTTAATAACTTTAATTTTACACTTCGAGTTTCATAAGTATATTAATTTATAATTTTTAAACTTAATTGTACACCCAAAATTTTTAATTATTTTAAAATGATATTAATTTAGAATATTTTTTATAATAATAATAATGAAAGCATAGTCACAAAATTGATCTAAAATGCTATTGCAAACTTTAGGTTTTAAAGTAAAGGGATATTATTATTTTCCCACATGAATAGTCTTATATATGAAAAATCTGAAAATTTTAAGTAAGTGTAATTTTACACCCAATTTATACTTTTTATTTTAATTTTAGAACCAAAATTTCCTAATTATTTTTAAATGATATTAATTTAAATTTTTGATATAATAATGAAAGCATCGCAACAAAATTGATCTAAAAAGTTATTACAAACTATAAGTTAAAAAATAAAATAAATAACTTTGTGTGTAAAATTGGACTTATTTAAAACTTTTGAGTTTTTTATACATAAATCAATATTCGAATGTAAAATGATAATTTCCCTAAAATAAATAACTTTTTTCATTTCCCTGAACTAAATAACTTTGTATAAATTCTTTTATCTTTTCGAGTTCATGAATCTTACTTTTCACATTTTTATTTTATTTTTTTGTACAAATTTTTAAACTAATATGACTGTAAAGTATATGACTAAAACATCTTATTACTTGATGATTTTCAATTAATTATATTTAGTTTGTTATCTAAATTCAAATCTTGGGGAGATAAAAAGAAATAAATTTGAGCTTTGTCCACCTTATCTTTATAAAAAAAATAATAATTATAAATAAAACATCACATGAATTATGTGATTTATTTTTATTTTATATTTTTATTTAATTTATTATATATGTCATGTCAATTATAATATATATATATATATATATATATATATATATATATATATATATATAATAGTTTATACAAGAGTCAATACATGTATTATTTCTCAATTATTATTATTATTTTAATGTATGGATTGATAAAACGATTTAAACACTATTATTATTATTATTATTGTTAGTATGAACATCTAGAGTAACAATTAACATTTTAATATGATGCTGAAATTACAGTTAAATGTTATCTCATATATTAAATTCCTAATATATTTTATACAATGTCGGATCTAGAGTAGAGGCATACAAGATAGGCGATTATATGGAGCTCCCAAACTTTGTATTAAAATTAGGGTACCAATCTATGGAAAAACCTTATTTCCAAAAAAAAATAAAAAGGATATATAACATAACTCAATATACTGGGGGTCCCTAAGTTGTATGGTCACCTATATTATATTTATGTTACATTTTTTGAAAGGTATCTTGAAAGAGTGTACATTGCACAATAACCATCCACAAATAATAAATTTCATGCCCAATTCCGAACTTATAAAGAAAATCAAATCAAATATATTGGGGATAATATTGAAGAGGAAACCGATTGACCAATTATTACGTATGTAAAAATCTATCATAAATTGAATGATCATCAAATATTACTAAAAAATTTAGGCGAGCTTGGCTCACAATCTCAACATGTAAATAAAAAATATGTATAAATTATATTATATATTAAAAATTAAAAATTCTCTAAACTTGGAATCCTAATTTTGAGTCAAATTTTGAGGTCACAACCGACCGCATGTGTTAATTCTCCACAATACTATTTATGCACGTTAGATATTGTCAGTCTGCTAGGATATGCAAAATCAATAACAACCACAAGCCTGAGGTAATCAGAGATTTTACTTATTCCGTTTAATTTTGAGTTCGGGGAGAATTGATTGAGATACTATTATAAAAACCGAGAAAGGAGAGATCATGACCGCGGGCGTCCACCAATCAAAGTTTATAGTATATGTCGAATTTGTGGAAGTAGAAACAATGAGTTTCCGTATCCAAATAATAAAAGTGTAGAATCCAACTTGCATTCACTCACCACCACCACCATAATTGCAAGCTTCCAAGATACTTTAGGTGGAGTTTGAAAATGATGTTACAAAGTTTGAAAATGGAGCAAGCTTACAAACAAACTTTAGGTGGAACAATATTTTTTTGTTGACATTTGAGTCTTGCGTCTGGCAATAAATTGAGAGCTCAAAGCACCTAAAAAATATTAAGTTTCAAGATAGAAAGTTTAGAGAGTGTAGAAGTACGGTTTTTTTGTAAAAAGTTTTAATACTTATAATTTATATTCTTGTAAATAATAGAATCAATTTTTCCTCAAAAATACTATTCAATGATCAGAGAATCACAATAACAAAACACACAAGCTTAGCACCACTAGTTAGAGGTGGGCAAAAAAACCGACCTAACCAAACTAAATCGTAAACCGAACCAAACCGGACCAAATTTACTGTTTTTTTTCTAACGGTTCGGATTAGCTCACCCTAAACGATTTACGGTTCGGTTCAGATGCTAAACCGAACCGCACCTGTTAAACCGAACCGAACCGTTATAATTAAAAAATTATATATTTTTATAAAAAGATTTGCATTTTTCTTTTAATTTTACTTTATGTTTTCTTTTTATTAATATGTTAATAGTTTTATTCTTAATTTTTTTGTTAATACTTTTATTCTTAAATTTATTTATTAATAATTTTATTCTTAAATTTTTTGTTTTATGGTTTATTCTTGAAAGTAAGATGTTGGATTTGTCTCTTAATTAGAATGATGGTAACATTATTATTCGAGGTAATTTTTAAAAAATACAAGAACTAATTGTGCCTCATTTTTCAATCATCTATTGAGTGCATGTGTTCTCTAAAGTCATAGCTTACACCGTAGCACTTCATACTATTTGTTCGCTAGACTAGTTTTTTTTTTTTTTATATTTTTTTTTTTTTTGTCTTCACTTAAGTGGATGAATTTTTTTTAAGTTGACTAATCCGTAAACCGAACCGAACCAATCCGTAAACTGTTGGTTTAAAAAATTTTCAATCTGAACCAAACCATTATTTAATGGTTTGGTTTGAGAAAAAAAACCGGACCGTAAATATATGGTTTGGTTCGGTTTTTGCAAACCGACCGCGCCCACCCCTACCACTAGTAATTGAATCGAATGCCAAAATTGTAGTAAATATAGATTTGGGACATTCAATTATAAGTTAGAGACTCACAAAAGTTCAAATTTGTCTTTATTTCTATAAATTATAATGATGAAGCCCTTACATTGGCTAATTTTATTTTGAGTAAGTTTGATTGTCTTATTTAGATTGAAGAAATTCCAGAAGTTATACCTTAGCTATTTATAAAATGAAAATTTTCATTTCAAAAAAAAAAATATCCCTAATTACTTTCCAATTATAATCACCATTTGTAATTGTAACAGAGGAGGCAAGTCCAACAGAGTCCTGACCCTATTATAATTTTGTTTTGTTTTTTTAACAATTAAAATAAATACTTTATAATATAAATTTTCAAATTTTGGTTATTTATTATTTTTTTAGTCAATTAAATTGTTTTCTTTAACTCCGCCATGAACACTTATTGACTCAAGAGACAGCTATAATTATCGTCGCTGATTATAATTCTATGTCCTGCTTATCAGGAAATATGAGTAAAATAGAAGGAGATTGTTTGTTAATTTGTTGTTCTCCTAATGAAATCAATTAATACCACTTATTCATAATGCTCCATTACTTTATAACCTCAAAAAAATAAGATTATTTTATAATTTTACTCTTAAATATTATTATATAATAATTGATATGTTTGTATTTTATTTTAATAAATATTGAAAATATTGAGTAAACTTTAAAAAAAAAAATTATAACTTTTATATCGGCTCACATGTCACATAATCAAATAAATTAAATAATCATGAATGTATAAATAAATAAATAAAAACATTGGTTTGCACCGGGACAGTCGGTCACGTCACATAATCTAATGAACTAAATAGTCATGAATGTATAAATTAGTAAAAAATAAAAATTAAAAATTAAAAAAAAAAATATATGGTTTGCCCGTGAAGATTTGATATCACGTGGAATGCAGATTTTCAATTGTTATTGATGAATCAAAGTCAACGGTGTGCAGCTAGACACCCACCAATCATCTTGAATGGATGGTCCAAAATCTAAGTTTTATTAATTAGGGTATATATATTATATATATATCTATATTATAAAGCACAATGGTGTTTGAGGAAAGAGAGTGCATCCAACGGCTCTCTTTATGTGGCTTAATTAACGGCTCAGATCATTTCATTGGTAATTGGAGGAAAGAGAGTGAATTGATTGATGGAAAGGGTCAAAATTTTCAAATTTTCAAATAAAAAAATAGAAAGTTAAAATAAAATCATTTAATTTTGTAACACCGTGCCGTAGGCACGGGCCAAATACTGTAACACCGTGCCGTAGGCACGGGCATCATTTAATTAAAAAATAAAATCATTTAATTCTGTAATACCGTGTCGTGCCGTAGGCACGGGCATCATTTAATTAAAAAATAAAATCATTTAATTTTGTAACACCGTGCCGTAGGCATGGGCAAAAACTAGTATATATATATATATGGAACACACACTTCACGTTTGAATTAGAAAAGAGTTTGATACGCGATGCGATGTTTATCTAATTACATAAAGTAAACTATTCTCTCTTTCCTTTTTTATGTCCATCACAGATTAAACCTTTTGAAAAATACTTAATGTTGCCTATGAAAGTTTGGCAGCAAGCAACCCTTATAGCTAATACATAATCTGCACAAAAAATCATAATTAAATTAATTAAGTAAATAAAGTTAGGCCCAAAGCTTACCATTTTGGGCCTCGCTTATTTTATCAGGACCAACTACATGCAGAAAGGCCCAATTAAAATATCCATATTAACGTTGCAATTGATTTACGGACCGTTCTGTACACCAATTAACTTTTAAGCTATAATTATTGTGAACAAAAAAAAATTGTTATAATTATAAAATACAAATTTTATTGTAAGTATAATTTTTAAATAATATTTTGACACAACTAATAAATGTGATAATTTTTCCTCAAATAACTATGAAGTGGGTTCTACTGAGTTTAAAACTCGTATTCCGAACAATTATGATCACCATTTCTCAATAATAATACCAAATAGGTCCTTAGACGGGTATTGAGGGTACAAAATCAATATCCAAACCTTCTTTTATGGACTCACAATGAAGAATTTACATGAAAATTACGAGCAAGCTGGGATAAAACAATAAAAAAAAAAAAAATTGAAAACGTCAAGAAAACAAATTAAAAGATAAAGGATATGAAATTCTAGTTGGTTTTTGCATGGCTCTATGTTTAATTTTCTCCTCATAAATTATAATCTTTGACAGCCTTATTAGTATTCGATCACATATTTCACAAGTTCATAAGTCTATCTAAAATATTCAATTGTATGGTTGCCCTTTTTTTGATTAAATGATTAAATTCGGTGAGAAGTCTAACTAAATAAAAGGCATGCATTTGCGTGAAAAAGAGATGAGTCAGATATTCTCAAGAAGCGTGATTTGGTGGTGCATGATTCAGTATCTCATATTGAAATTTTAGGTTCGAATAGATAAATATTTTCCTAGTACGGTTTCCAACAAGAAATAAGATATATATTTAAATTTAAATTAGATTAGACTCAATAATTAAATAGGAAAAAAAGGGAGATGATGAAGATGTTTATGAAAGACAACTTACAGTTGCAGACAACACATGCATCAAAGAGTGGCAAAGTTCATGTGAAATAAAGATACAAATACTTGAATTTGTATATGAATTTTGTCTTTATCAGTTGTTTAATCATGTGAAGTCTCATGAAAATAAATACCCATTTTGCCTAATTTCATATACTTTTCAACTTTAATAAATTGAAAGTTCTTTATTACTCTGGAGGTGTTAACTTTGCCATTGGTCTACGAACAAGATTCAAAGTGCACAGATGAACTGCACAAAACTCTCCTTTATACATTTCAAGATTTATTACAATTTGGTCAACTTGCTCTTTTTTCTTAACAGGCACCCCAATATTATGTTTTTTTTTTTTTTTTTTTTTTTTTTTTGAGTGGTGGCCTTGGTCTCAGATGCGAAGCTTGTCAGAGAAAAAGGTGCAATTACAGGTCAAACATATTATCTTATCTTTGCCAAAGCTCATATATTATATTGAATTCAATCATATCTTAATTCAGTCTCTCTCTCTCTCTCTCAATTATGTTCCCAAATCCAACAAACATCACAAATGGACATATCCCAAATTGCTGATTCTCCATTATCAAGCTTCTGTATATCCATTCTCTTATTACTAGCAAGAACAGTCTCAGAAAAGGTCGACCCTCAATATGTAGCCTGTGTCACAAAATCCTGTGGTGATGGCCAAAACATAAGCTATCCATTCTATATCGAAAACCAACAAGAACACTTTTGTGGGTACCCTGGATTCAAGCTCTCATGCGATAACATAGGGAACCCTGTTCTCAAACTCTCTAGCGATACCGACTACATTGTTCAGAAAATTTTCTATGACAATCAGTCTTTTATTGTATCAAACGCAGCCGTTCTGGAAGAAAATTACAATAATGATGCTTGTAGTACTTTTCCTCGTATTAAAAACTTGTCTCTTATACCACAAGGGGTTTTCTTTTTGCCTCCTGACCAAAAAGAAGTGGTGTTTCTGTACAATTGCAGCAATTCAATGCCTGAGAAATTATCACA
The DNA here is from genome assembly GCA_019454045.1 of Zanthoxylum bungeanum. Taxonomy (NCBI): domain Eukaryota; kingdom Viridiplantae; phylum Streptophyta; class Magnoliopsida; order Sapindales; family Rutaceae; genus Zanthoxylum; species Zanthoxylum bungeanum. Next base: position 99,940 of record SKCR01036839.1, on the reverse strand, counting down.
GCACAAGCTGCTGGCTGGTAATTGTTCAAGTCATGATGTAGATGATGAGAGTGGAATAATCTTGGGAATGTTCAAGGATGATTCTGATTTGGATTCTGCTTCCAAGGAATGTAATGTATCAGTGGCGGCGCCTGTGGATGTAAATGCAGATGATAATATAGGGATTGAAGAAATGATGAGAAGAGGGTTTGTGTTGAAATGGATAGCGAGTGACTGCAGCGTTTGTGAGAAAAGTGGTGGCAAGTGTGGCTTCGATAATTCTACTTATCATTTCCAGTGTTACTGTCCCGACCGGCCTCATGCTAAGCATTGTACTCCTGGATCTGGTATGTGTCCTTTGGCCTTCTCTTTAGTTCAATTTATTTCATCCCAAAACTGTTTGAATAATTTTCTTTTCATTCATGTTACTGTGAGTTTCCTGAAAACTTGTTTGAAGTTGTTTATCTTCAACCTCATAGCCTTCAAAGCTTGTTGTTGCCAAGTGATTGGCTGGAGAAGGCACTGTTTCGAGTCTTTTCATGGAAATATTTTCTCAGGTGTCGTGTAGTATCTCATTTCTAATTAGTACAATTTCGAATTATACTCGGTGCATCTGAGTAATACTGCAAACTAATGAATTTTAATTTCTAATAATATAGCAGAAAAGCTTAGAAAAATCACCATCTTCGACGAATTCTGGAACCAGAGTCGTCTTAAATTTTATTATCAATAAAGCATAAAAATAAATGTCATATTATATAATAAAAATAAAAATTTTTCTAGATTCAGATGTTAATTTTTAAGTCAATTTGATGATCCAAACTTTCTATCTATGTCGAATTTCCCCAAAACAACCTCTATATAGATGAGATAAATTATACTTAAACTCTAATTCATTCCCTATATCTTTAAATATTAGATTCTTATTCTTATAATTATTATTATTATTATTTTAATTATCAATTCGATCTATTATTCTAACATTATACAAAGTGCAACCACGGTCCTTAACACATACATTTTCTTAAATTTTAATTCATAATAGTAAAACAGTCTGTCCTGCCGTAAAACAAGAGGGGAAAAAACGGGTTAGGGGGCACCGAAGTAATGATTTTCTTGTAGCACCTTCAATGTCACGGGGGATAATTGCTACTGTTTCGTGATTTCAGAGAAATAAAAGAAAATTTCAAATATATTTTTTTAAAATTTTCTTTTATTTCACATGACAGTACCGAAGGATGTGGTATATCATGTGCCAGGTGTATATGTCATATCTCTCACAGCAGCCTGGCCCCACACAATTATAGAGCCCGCCTATTGTCAAAGAGATGATATATACACCTGACACGTAATATAATTTTCGGTACCAAAGGGGCTGCAGTAAACCATAAAAACATCTGTTTGCTAATGGCCCACATGGGCAACATGCTGGGCTCATTGTGTCCTCTCACTTAACCCACCAAAATGGGCAGTAATAATGGGGGTGTTGAAATCACTGAAAATAATTTAAAGAAAAGTTGGACATTTGTCAAAATTTTATTATGAGAGAGGAAAGCTTAAAGAGTTTGTCTTTGCTGCTAATAGAGCCGAGTCACTAGAGTTATCCTGTAAAACATATTACACCCTATTCAACTCCCTCCCAGCCGGCCCTACTCGAAAGATTTGAAAAGTTTACAAGATTAAAGTTTTTCAAAGCCACTTTCACACTTTTCAACTTACGACACAAGAGGAACATCGAGATACCACAAACATCAATATCCCAAGCCTTAGCTACAACAGAAAGGAAATCAGGATGATCAGCCCAAAAATCAAAGAATTTGAAAGGAGTTTTCCTCTTTAGGAGCTCGGCAAGCTTAATCGGGCTGATGAGGGTTTCACTAGACAGAAATCTCGTGTTCAGTGGCTCAATCTTGGGGATCAGAATACGAAATTCTTTTTCCATGTTATGAAGAATCTTCATTGTCGCATTAAGATTACTCATGTTACTAAGGAGGATGGGACTCGTTTGGAGGATGATGTTTTGGTGAAGGAAGAGATTGTTTCTTTTTATGAGACTCTTTTGGGGCCCCAGTCTTGTGTGCAGAGTTTTGATAGGGATATTCTTCATTCCGCTATTACTAAGCATATGTATGATGAGCAGAGGGAGAGTCTTGTCTGGGAGGTTTCTTATGAGGAGATTACGACTGTCTTATTCTCTCTGAAGGATAATAAGGCTCCTGGTCCAGACGGGTTTAATTCGGGTTTCTTTAAGAAGGCTTGGAGTATTGTGGGGGATGATGTACTTTGTGCTATTCATTCATTCTTTTGTTCGGGGAGACTCTTGAAGCAGGTTAATGCGACGTCTATTACTTTGATCCCGAAGATCCCCAACCCTTCCCAGGTTAAGGACTTTCGACCTATTTCTTGCTGTAACACTATTTATAAGTGTATTGCCAAGCTTATTGCGAATCAGATTAAGATTGTTCTCCTTTCAGCGGTCAGTACTAATCAATTTGCTTTTATTATGAGGTGGCGTATCAGCGACAATATCTTATTGTGCCAGGAGCTGGTGAGGAATTATCACCGGAGTGGAGGTACCCTGAGATGTGCTCTTAAGATTGATTTAATGAAAGCTTATGATACCGTTCGTTAGGATTTTATGGTTGATGTTTTGCGGACTATTGGCTTTCCTGAAATGATGGTGGGATGGATTCGGGAGTGTATGACTTCTACTATGTTCTCTGTGTCTATTAATGGGGAGCTGAATGGTTTTTTCTCTGGGGGACGTGGTTTGCGACAAGGTAATCCTATGTCTCATTATCTTTTTTTCTTGCTATGGAAGTTCTCACGGGCTTACTTCAGAGTATGGCTCATGATCGGGGTTTCAAGTTTCATTGGCGCTGTTCCAATGACCGTCTCATTCATCTCTGTTTTGCAGATGACCTAATGATTTTTTATAAGGCAGTGCCTCTTCGGTCTCTTTTATCAAGGATTATCTTATGCAGTTTATGAGTTTATCAGGTTTGGTCCCGAATCCGGCTAAGAGTCATCTTTTCGCCTCCGACATTTCTTCTACTCTGAAGGATCGGCTGCTTCAGGTTTTGGGTTGCTGTGAGGGTGTCCTTCCGATGCGGTATTTGGGAGTCCCATTGTTTTCTACTATGCTTCGGGCTTCAGACTGTACTTTTTTTGTTGAGCGTATTGTTGGGCGTGCAAAGACTTAGAGTAGTAGGTTTCTTTCGTACGCGGGGCGGCTTCAGCTCATCAAGTCGGTTTTGTTCTCCATTCAAGTTTATTGGTCATCCTTATTCATTCTTCCTAAGCCTTTTATTAGACAGATGGAAACGACTCTTGGATCTTTCCTTTGGAATGGCAGTGAGTTTTCTTCCTCAGGGGCGAAAATGGCTTGGTGTGGAGTTTGCTTACCTCTGGAGGATGGGGGTTTGGGGATTAAGTGTTTGGGAACTTTGAATAGAGCGGCAATTGTTAAGCATTTATGGTTTCTTTACTCTGGTCAAGTCTCATATTGGTCGAAGTGGGTTCAGTCTTACCTGCTTCGTGGGCGTAGCTTTTGGTATGTGTCGTGTCCTAGAGATTATTCTTGGAGCTGGTGCAATTCTTGGGCTCATCGGAGAATGAGGTTTAGGATTGAGAATGGAGAGAAGACGTTGCTGTGGTTTGATAACTGGCATCCGCTAGGTCCGATTATGGATACTTTGGGTGATGGAGTTATTTATGAATCTGGCTTGGATAAGATGGCTACTATAGCTTCTACTATCTCTGACTCTTCTTGGCGGTGGACCCCAACTAGGTCTGATGCCCTTGTTGAGTTGGCTTGGTCCCTTCAGTCGGACCCTTCCAATTTGAGGGAGGATGAGTTGGTTTGGGAGGATGATAGTAGAGGAAAGTTTTCAATGCATAGTGTCTGGAATGCTATGAGGATAAGGGGCACCCTGATATATTGGTATCGGGTTGTTTGGTTTCGTAAAGCTATTCTGCGCCATTATTTTCTGCTTTGGTTGACTATTCATGGTGGCCTTTGTACCCATGATCGACATATGAGTTTCGGTACTCTTTTTGCCCTCGTTGCGTCCTCTGTGGTTGTTCAGGTGAGGATATTGATCACATTTTCTTCCAGTGCGATTTCTCTTTGCGGGTTCGGACGTCTGTGCTGGCCATGTGTGGGTTAGATTGGAGTTCTCGAGATTGACTGCAGACTGTTAAGTGGATGTACCAGTTCACCGACGACTCATTATGTCATCTTCTTGTTCGTCTTTCGTTTGCTGCGTCTGTTACTATATCTGGAGGGAGAGGAATGCACACACTCATGATGTGCCTCATCGCCCTGTTAGTGCTATTCTCAGTGATATTGTGTTTACTGTTCGCACTCGTGCTAGTTTATTGAGGAGGGTGGAACCATCTTATGATAATAAATGGCTTCACCTCTCCTGACACATGTCTGATGACATTTTCTGATGGTCTTGTTTTGTTTGTAGCCTTATGACTTTCTGCTAGGAGGGTTTGTCCTATCTATTTATCTAGGATATGCCCATTTATTTTGTATATTTTGGTTAATATACTTACTTTGTCCAAAATATATATATATATGTTGATGGTGTTTTTCGGAACTATGTTATTTAAGGAGTACGGCAGGGGTAAAAAGGGTAATTCCCTTCTTGGGCGAGATCATTAAAGCCGACCCGGCCACTATACAGTAGAGACCGAGCACTTGATGATAGGTGACCGACCACTTGAGATCGGATGACCGGGCATTATCAGATCGACAACAACATTCTCAGCTCAAAGGACCATCATGACCGACCTCATGAAGACCGACCAGATAGCGAGATATGCTCCAGAAGATGACACCCTATTCTTGTGGATAAGATGACAAGTTATCCTATTTTCATTGGGTAAACTGGTGGGTCAGAGTCCTAGTAGGATAAAGAAAGTAAAAATAGTTTTGATTAGGAATCCTTATAGGAAAAATGAATAGTTTTGACTAGGAATCCTGATAGAAAAAGGAGACCATCTCCAATTGGGAATTCTTGTACAAATAGGAATCTGATTTCTTCACCATTATAAATAGGAGGGTATAGTGAGTGTAGAAAGACAAATTGAAATCATAAAAAAAGTAGTGATCAGAATCATCAAGCTCTGATTTGTAAAAACAAAGAAGAGACCCGAGAAGCATATTTGAGTAATAAAGAGTATCATCCTGTTCTTGTCCGTGGACGTAGGTCGGATCAAAAATCCACCGAACCACGTTAAATATCCTTGTCGATTGGCGTATTTATCTGTCTTCTACTAAATTTGCTTTTGGTCCCCATAACCAAACAAATTCACTATTGAATGAGGATTACCTCGGAGGTGATATTCCCACGTTGCCCCGAGACCAAAATCCACCGTCAACAGTTGGCGCCGTCTGTGGGGATTCAACAAAAAGCAACTCGCGTAGTAAGACAATGACGGAAGGCGGAAACCACCAATCGTCAGGGAACTCGGCTACGGATTGGATGGAGAAGATCGAGGAGAACCTGAGGAAGGAGAGGGAGGAAAACCAAATTCTGCTACAAAACCATAGTAGACCGGTTAGAAAAGGTAGAAGGAGTGCACAACGGAAAATTCGAGGCCGGGACTAGCCGACGAAGGAACGAAACAACAGAGGGAAAAATAATTGCCGATACAAGTGAGGACGACAGACCCCGGAGGAGGGGTCCCTACAGGGTAAGATCTGTGGTGGTGCAGAAAGATTCCCAGACCGAGGACACATGGGAGGAAGAGGATGACAAATCATCACCAGATCTCTCCTACGATAGCCCTCACAGCACCCGGAGAAGAGGGAAAGAATATGACGAGAAAATACGGGAAGATACCGACCCCGAGGAGCACCACTCCCGAGATAACAGAAAGAAAGGAAACCGCAGGAGGCATCATGGAACCAAAGACAACAGCATGAAATCTTGGCTGCGGGAGAAGCTGGTCAAATGGGGAGTATACCCCAATATAAGCAGAGGGGATGTCCAGGACGGCAAAGATGAGTCCCCCTTCACAGAAGAAATAAAATCAGAGAAATTCCCAAAAAGATTCAGCATGCCAAATATGGCGCCATACAAAGGCCATACCGATCCCAAAACCCACATTGAAGGTTTCGTCCTACTAATGGAGGTACAAGGGGTAACAGGGGACGCCATCGGCAAAGTGTTCCTCCTAACTCTGGCCGGACCGGCCATCCTATGGTATAGAAGCCTAGCCCCAAGAAGCATCAGCAGCTTCACACAACTCAGAAAGTCATTCATACGACACTTCAAGGGGGCTTGTGTCCCCAGAAAGACAATTGGAGAACTAAGACTTATGAAATAAGGAGACGATGAACCTTTGAAAATATTTATTGAAAGATACCACAATATGGTACTCGAAGTCGGAGGGTACGAATCCCCCGAGGCCCTGGAAAGCGTGAAGGGAGCCTTGAAAGTCGGGAGGCTATGGACCCACCTAAGGATCCAGGACACCCCGGACTACGCAACCGCCCTAGAGGTGGCCCGCAAATTCGTTCTATTAGAAAACGAGGAGAAAATATCCCGAAGAGGGAACACCATCAGAGAAAGGACCACAACGTAAGGGGACACGCCACGAATGGGTGCAGAGACTTGCGGGAGCAGGTGGAAGACTTGGTGAAAGAAGGCTATCTCAGTGTGTACATGGACCATTCGATTTTTGAGGTCGACCAAGTTGATAGCGGAAGTCATCCGGTCGAATGCGTGGAATGCTGAGATGCAGAGAGGATGTATTAAGAAGAGCCTTGCTTGTAGTGACCCTTGTAGAGTTGCAAGAAAGGCAACAGATACCAAAAAGGTGAGTAAAACCTCTTCTGACTTAGGTTGACATTTGATTATGCTTGCTTGTTATGGCTCACACAATGATTTTGATATTTGTTTTACGGCTCGGGTCTGCTCTTGTGCCGCCGAGTCCATTTTATTGATATATATTTTACGGCTCGGGTCTGCTCTTATACCGCCGAGATCGATGGCTCTTTCCGGCTCGGGCCTGCTCTTGTACCGCCGAGACCGATGGCTCTTTCCGGCTCGGGCCTGCTCTTGTACCACCGAGATCGATGTTTGTTACAGCTCGGGGTTGGGTTACGTCCCACCGAGTCATGCTCATTGGTATGGGGACGGGACATTCCCCCAGAGCCAAGTACCTCTTTCAGCTCGGGGTCGGGTTACGTCCCACCGAGTCATGCTCATTGGTCTGGGGATCCCTCCTACGATAGCCCTCACAGCACCCGGAGAAGAGGGAAAGAATATGACGAGAAAATACGGGAAAATATCGACCCCGAGGAGCACCACTCCCGAGATCTCCGGAGGGACGGTCCGAGTAAGGCCCGAATCAACAAAGGCCGCATCATTAACCAACTTCCTCCAGTGGGCAGCATACCCCCGAGCCCAATGTACCCGCCTCCGAACCTGACGAGAAACCTTGGGAGCATCTCGCCAACTATTGAAGGAGAATTACCGAGTCATGTTCATTGGTCTGGGGACGGGACATTCCCCCAGAGCCAAGTACCTCTTTCAGCTCGGGGTCGGGTTACGTCCCACCGAGTCATGCTCATTGGTCTGGGGACGGGACATTCCCCCAGAGCCAAGTACCTCTTTCGACTCGGGACTGGATTACATTCCGCCGATGCCTCTTCTTTAATCGGCTCGGGGCTGGATTACATTCCGCCGAGGCCTCTTCGTTATTCGGCTCGGGGCTGGATTTTGTTCCGCCGAGGCCATCTGTTTATTCGGCTCGGGGCTGGATTTCATTCCGCCGAGGTCGTTTTCGGCTCGGGGTCAGGTTACGTCCCACCGAGTCATACTCATTAGCCTGGGGACGGAACATTCCCCCAGTACCAAATATCTCCGTTGGCTCGGGGTCCTCAGGGGCATACTCGATGCATAGGATCCGTGAGAAGCATAGCACAGGGAGGGATGATACCCCCGTGACGATTGCTTGCTCCAGTGTTACCGAATATGAGGAGGAACATGCCCTTAATGTATCGAGCACTATTTGATCCTCACGTACCCGATGTAATGGATCCGTGTGAAAGCATAACACGGGGGATAATGATGCCCCCGTGACGGTTGCTAGTTCCAGTGTTACCGGGCCTAAGGAGGAATATGCCCTTGGTATCCCGGACACTCTTTGATCCATTCATCATCCGGATCCGCGAGAGACACAGCACGAGGATGCGTTATGCCCCTGTGGCGTGTGTCTGCTCCAGCGTGGTAAGGAGGAGCCCTCATACAATACACAGGCTCCCCAGTGAACCGACGAGTAGAGGATGTGCCCTTACCATTCAAACGCTCTTTGATCCAAATCCTGGTTCGTCGGGACACTGAATTGAAAGATTCAGAATTGTGTTTTGGAGACCTCGGGCAGGACGCTGTTTTGAGGCATCCATGTTGTTATTTATACTTGCTAAAAAAGTTTTGGGATAAGTGCTAAGTCACCCCCGCCTTTTGATTTTATTTTCCAGAATCTTGTTTTTGTTTTTCGCCAGTCTGGCAGAGGGACGCCCATGCCAGATTCGGTAGGGCTACAAAGGTTGATTCACTTCCCTTCTGAATAAGTCCCAGTGATTAATCGGCTCGGGGCTGGATTTCGTTCCGCCGAGGCCTCTTGATTAATCGGCTCGAGGCTGGATTCGTTCCGCCGAGGCCACTTGGTTAATCGGCTCGGGGCTGGATTTCGTTCCGCCGAGGCCACTTGTTTATTCGGCTCGGGGCTGGATTTCATTCCGCCGAGGACACTTGGTTATTCAGCTCGGGGTCGGGTTACGTCCCACCGAGCCAGCTCCTTTGGTTTGGGGAGGTAACATTCCCCCAGAACCCAAGTCTTTCACTCAGCTCGGGGTCGGGTTGCGTCCCACCGAGTCAGCCCTTCGGACTGGGGACGTAACATTCCCCCAGGTCCAAGTGTCTTTCTCAGCTCGGGGTCGGGTTGCGTCCCACCGAGTCAGCCCTTCGGACTGGGGACGTAACATTCCCCCAGGTCCAAGTGCCTTTCTCAACTCGGGGTCGGGTGCGTCCCACCGAGTCAGCCCTTCGGACTGGGGACGTAACATTCCCCCAGGTCCAAGTGCCTCTCTTCATTCGGGGTCGGGTTACGTCACACCGAATCAGCCCTTCGGACTGGGGACGTAACATTCCCCCAGGTCCAAGTGCCTTTCTCAGCTCGGGGTCGGGTTACGTCCCACCGAGTTTACCTCTTTGGACTGGGGACATAACATTCCCCCAGGTCCAAGTGTCTTTCTCAGCTCGGGGTCTGGGTACGTCCCACCGAGTCAGCCCTTCGGACTGTGGACGTAACATTCCCCCAGGTCCAAGTGCCTCTCTTCATTTGGGGTCGAGTTGCGCCCCACCGAGTCAGTCCTTCGGACTGGGGACGAAACATTCCCCCAGGTCCGAACATCTCTCACAGCTCGAGACAGGATCACATGCCACCGAGCACATCATCGTTAGCTCGCAGGCAAAATTTTCTCCTCACAATCGAGATTGGACCAGTCATGGGTCAGGACCTCCAAATCTCTGGTACAGATATTACAGAGGAGGAGTCATTTTTAGTTTGGACAACAAGAGGAACTTCATCTCCTGATGGAACGACCCAAGTTAAACAATTTGCTTTGAGGTGGAGAATCGTTCTGAATAGGGTCAGCATCTCCAATAACCGAGGATATGAAGATAGAAACAGAAGACTTAGTTGATGGCGAAGGCAATTTCTCTGTGATTTCTGGAACGACCACCAGCAAGGCGATCAGCACACCATCTTTTTTTGTAGTTCCCGGCACCAACTTGTATACTAGTTGGAACCGATAACTAGGGGACAGATGTTGATGGTGTTTTTCGGAACTATGTTATTTAAGGAGTACGACAGGGGTAAAAATGGTAATTCCCTTCTTGGGCGAGATCATTAAAGCCGACCCGGCCACTATACAGTAAGAGACCGAGCACTTGATGATAGGTGACCGACCACTTGAGATCGGATGACCGGGCATTATCAGATCGACAACAACATTCTCAGCTCAAAGGACCATCATGACCGACCTCATGAAGACCGACCAGATAGCGAGATATGCTCCAGAAGATGACACCCTATTCTTGTGGATAAGATGACAAGTTATCCTATTTTCATTGGGTAAACTGGTGGGTCAGAGTCCTAGTAGGATAAAGAAAGTAAAAATAGTTTGATTAGGAATCCTTATAGGAAAAATGAATAGTTTTGACTAGGAATCCTGATAGAAAAAGGAGACCATCTCCAATTGGGAATTCTTGTACAAATAGGAATCTGATTTCTTCACCATTATAAATAGGAGGGTATAGTGAGTGTAGAAAGACAAATTGAAATCATAAAAAAAGTAGTGATCAGAATCATCAAGCTCTGATTTGTAAAAACAAAGAAGAGACCCGAGAAGCATATTTGAGTAATAAAGAGTACCATCCTGTTCTTGTCCGTGGACGTAGGTCGGATCAAAAATCCACCGAACCACGTTAAATATCCTTGTCGATTGGCGTATTTATCTGTCTTCTGCTAAATTTGCTTTTGGTCCCCCATAACCAAACAAATTCACTATTGAAGGAGGATTACCTCGGATGTGATATTCCCACGTTGCCCCGAGACCAAAATCCACCGTCAACAATATATATATATATATATTTGTCTTTGTGTAAAAGATTATATCAACTTTACTTTATTTAATCCTTTATGGATAAATAAGACACGCTGTCGCTGTATAGTCCACTGGTCACAAATCTGGTTTGTGTTTTGATGTTTGCTTGTACCATTCTTCAATTTGGTCCATGGAATAACACATTTACAAACCTGCATTTATTTTCACCGTTGGCCACCTCGCTATTTTATATGCTGAAATATCAATTTTTTTTTTTGAATTATTACAAACTACATATATTACAATATGCTATCAACTGGGATTCTAAATACATATAATTATAGCATTGCTCAGAAATCAACCGAGACGTAGCTCGAGACTTACAAATTCTAAATCAACCAAGACACAGCTTGAGAATCAACTCCCATATAGGATAACTTCTTTCTCATAAAGAGGAAGGTTTGAGTCCCCACTGCTTTTATGGGGACTCGAACCCATATCTCTCAATGGGTTATCAATGAGGCCACTACCTCATTGACAAATTGTTAATTTGTTTAAATTATGAAGCCATGTATTTTTATTATTTTAATGTCCCAGTAGCCCAAGTCTGATTTCAACTTGTCCATTTAGGATGAATTTGATAAATAATATTGTATAGATAGTATAAGTTAATTTATAATTTATGAAACAAAAATTAGATTATAAATTTGTATAGAAAAATAATCTCATGGTGTGAGATTATAATTTTGTGATAGTATAAACCAGCGTTAACGTTAAATATGTGTTTGGTGTAATGTTTAAACACTAACTTATAAACTCGCCAAACTCAATATCAAACGGTGTGTTATTGTGTTATTAGGTAGGATTTACAACCGAATATGTTTAAATTTATTGGAACTTGTGATTTTATTTTTCCTTCTTTTTTAAAAAATAAAAATAAAGTTCACACAACAGAAAACGTAAAGAATAACAAAGTAATGAACAATGTAATTTTATTAAATAGCAGATGAAAAAATAAATTAGGATTTTGCCACTTTTTTATACTAAAATCCCAACTGATGCGAAATTACCAAACTATGGTAATTTGAATCATTAAAATATCATAATTATCATAAAAACAAGGAAACAAAAAGAATTTAAAATCCAATTTTCAAATTAAAAGAAATAAATCTGGAAAGAATCCAAAAGTAGAAAAAAACTTCACAATACAAATCGTGTTTAAAGAGGAATTTAGGGATGATATGCTAAATCAAACTAATGTAGCGAGTCAACGCTTCATGCATCTTTTCGATAGTTTCAAATCAGTATATTATGGGCTGGAAAACGAATATCTATAACCCAAGTTATGAAACTTTGACGTTACGAATGTCATATGTATTGGGGCAAAAACTACAGAAATGCGTTGGCGAGTGAAATTGTCTTTTGAAATATTTTTTAAATCGGATAAATTAGTCAGTATCAAATATATCTAATTTATCCATATTTCACAGGTAGACAACTCATTGTTAATCACACTCATTGTGATTTCTGATTTTGGTCTTGAACCATTTCTCGTTGTGACAGTTTTGACACGTTCACAATAAAGCTTATTCAAGGCATAACCTGTCAATGATAAATTCAAGATACTGATGTAGCCGTAACAGCTTTGGAACGTTCATGATTTTCACTTTCACTTGAATTTAACTTTTATCGAATAAGTTATACCGGCGCAAACGAACTGCTATCAGCTATAGCTGCACAGTTTTGGCACGTTACAACCATAAAATCGGGTAAATATATTCACTATAAAGTCTTATTAACATAGATGTTCCTAAGGTGGATTTTAGGTTCGGAATCTACATCAAATGTAGATATTTAATCCAGAGCAATTCCTCGACAAATTAATTTTACGCGGAAAATCACAACTCAACTTAACCATTAAGGCTTCGTTACGTTTCACGTTAACGTGAAACTAAAAATTCAAGAAATATCTAGATTGAATGCATATGTAAACACTAATTTGGATTCTAATATCATATATTATTGCATCGGATGTGTTATGGATGCATGATCAGACCCGCCATGATACCATTTTTGTTGGGGTAAAAATTGTAAAAATACGTTGGTCGTCAAAATCATCTTTTGAAATATATATATATTTTTAAAATTGGATAAATTAGTTAGTATCAAATATGTATAATTTATTCATATTTCACCCATATCACATATATAATATTAAAGTGTGACTATGCAAATAAACTTAGGGCAAATATTTATGGAAACACTTTCCCACGATTACACAATAATCACTTACTGGATCACCGAATTGATTTCCTATTGCTACAGTAACTGAGGTACTGTATCAGAGGCTAAATATGGTCATGTTAACAAATTACCATTTTGCCCATAGCATAGAAAATTCTCGAAACACTAGCGGAAAAATTTTAAAAATTCCGAAAATATTCCTACACACTGTATACACTGCTACAATACTCTGAGTACCGTATCAATGACCAAAAGTCTGTAATTTCATAAAATTATGATTTTGCCTATAATGCGTCCTAAACCGAAAATTCTCAAAATACATCCGAAATAATTTCGAAAATTTCGGAAATTTTTCCTATGCATTTTCACATCTCCAATTTCTTTCTCAACCCCTTAATTTCACCAAATCAACCTTAATTGAATTAATTTCAAAATTAATCAAATTAACCCTTAAATTAATTCAATTTTCATGCAAATCCAAATCAATCTAACACCATTAGAGAATCAACCACCATAAAATAATTCAAAAATAATTTTAAGTCACATAAGAGTGGTTCAAGTAACTCTAGAATGACAATTTGGTGACTAGCACCCTAATTAAACTTAATTACGCTAATTAGCCTAATTAATTTAGGCATTCATCTAATTAAGGTTCTATAGGATTTCTTAATCTCCATTTATATAGTAATAATCTCCTTTAAATTTCCTCAAATGTCTCCTCATTTTTTTTTTTGATTCACAAAACCCTCTCCCTAATTTTATTTAAGCTTATCAAAATGAACAAGCTTTATGCTCTCGGCAAAATTGAAACAAAACAAAAGCCACTCCCTTTTAATTTTAATTTTTTGGCCGAATGTTGATAGCTTCCAGGGGAAGCCAAATTTGACTTCTTGTTAACCCACCAAGTTTTGTCCCAAATGTGCCAAATATACACCAAAAAGAATGGACACAATTTTGCCACACCTTTAAGCTTATCCAATAAGTTTAATAAAAGAATATTCTTATAATATTCAACAATAAATTAAATAATTAATTTAATTTAATTTATTAAATTATTTAATCATATTAATTAATTAAATGTGACAAAGTAATGACTAATCATTATTAGACATGTGTCCAACACATGTAAAATTCAATTAGTCACATATATAATTAATTAATCAAATAATAATTATTTAATTAATTAATCTTTATGTAAAAGTATCCCTTCCTAATTGGACCTAATGTGTATCTAATCAAATTATGTATCAAATATAAATACACACTAGTAATAGCCCGACATGTGTAACGTTACAAACAATCAAATTATTCATAATAAATTACCCCAGTACTCTTCGAGTATAATTTATTGATGGGACTTTCTAGGTTCAGGTGTATATGTTACAGAATACATTATGTATCCATAATTTGCTCACTCACAAATTATGACGACCACAGAGAATCGCGCTGAACATACAAGTCGACGCATATCGTACAATCCCTCTGTCATATGTATCCGAACTGTACCAGAGATGTAGATGAAAAAGTCGATCTCCGCGGCGTATAATATATCGCGACATATTCGTGATTCTCCAAATAAATACTTTGAACTAATTTTCGTAGTATACTTCAGCTAAGGATTTTAAAGGATCACAAAATGGATACCTAAATCCCGCACACGGGACTGATAGATCCTCTGGATACATCATAAGATATACTGAGCATTGGACCACACCCAACGAATAGACGGAGGTCTGGTCTAAAAATATCGATTACATGATTGTTGTTAAAGTGCAGAGGATCACTCATACATCCACAATGGTATCTCAAGTCATAGGACTTCATACGCAGCTTGACTCAGGAAGATCCTATTGACGTTGGTGTGTAATCTATTAGGATTCTTTCGGTAATTCGTTTAGTGCTCATCAAATAAACGCCTACATGTCTATATGAGTCTCCCGAGACTCATGGTTCATTGGGATAAACCATCAGATCAAATCTCGATATACGACATGTACTGGTGTCAACAGATTTTACTAACCCACTCGTGTCAGTAAATCTTGACCAGAAATTTTATTTGAGAGTATATCGTTAGTAGTGACACTTTCCAATTTCAATTACAAATCTAGTTGTAACTATGCACTATGATATATATATATATATATTTCGGGTTTTTTTCCCTAATATATACATCACTAACCCAGAGAATTAGTTTCAATTTAATCGAAATCAGATCGAATATTTATACAAAAGACAAGAATTTCTATCATAAATTAATAATATTATGAAAAAAATAATTATTTATATTCATGAATCGATCATAAATACGATGCGGATTGACTTTCAGAACATCAATCCCAGCAATATGTCATATATTAAAAGTCCTTAGTATTATTTTTTTTTTTGGTTTCCATAGGGACATTTTAAATCGCTAACAGAAAAAATCAAAGGCAATAACTGGCCAACTAGTTATCATATGTTAGTTGATTACTGTTTGCAATTTCAGATTTTTAATTCTGTTCTTCTTTAATTAGCTTAACTAAACAAACAACTTAAAATATTAAGGTCAGAATTAAGCCTTTAAATTGCAAATAGATTCAAGATTATTTTGTTCCATTCGGGGTGCCTGCATTTTCCCAGAATCTTCTAACCCACCTGGAAATAAAATTACCCTTTGTTGTTTTTGTTTGTTTGGTTCAAGAGTAGTAGTTATATGTATTAGATTCTGAATATGTAGTATCTTAAGTAGATAAATTTATTATTACTAGCAAATTGTTCATAACTAATGATACAGTGGATCATACAATGACAACATATGATGTTGATTGCATTATATATTATGCTGAATTAACAAACCAAAATGTAGACCAAGTCAAAGTTCACATGAAAAGAAATTGATGAAAAGGAAAAGTAATTGAACCATTTGAGGGTATTTAATCTGATTCTGAATTCCTCAAAGCCTTGTTCTTCATCAATGTGCTCCCATCTGGGGTAGCCAAATTTGTTCAGCTTTAGATTTCTCTTCAATCTTGGAATCATTTTCTTTACTAACACCATAATTTCGATTCTGTTCTATCAACAGAATCAAATTATGAAACTTGAGAGCCAAGAAATTGTAGCAGTGCCCGAACATAAGCTACCCTTTCTTCATCCGAGATGCTGGCATAGACTCAAATTCGTTGTTAAGACAATAAACCCATTTACAAAACCTGAAGAGGCTTCTTCACCTTATAGTTGATGAAGGGTTGTTCAATGATACGTGCATTGTTCCGGTTCATAATTTCTCGTTTGATCGTTCTTCCCTCGAGTTCAGTTCCCATCATGCTGATCTCTACTTCTTTCATAACTTCAACAATTGGGTTTCTGTCAATTACACAAAATCTGAGGTTACTTTTGTTTCCAATACCAAAAATAGTACTTTTGTAGCATTAGTCCCTAGGATGAGGGCTTGAATTGGTCTAAAATTGCCAGTGATTCTTTAGTTGCTTCACCTGTTCAATTATTCGAACGATAGAAAGTTTCAATTATGTAAAGTTGTTGAAGGAAGGATTGCACTGAAATGGACCGGATACAATTGTGTTGAGTTCAGAAGAAATGGTGGTCAATGACTCAAATAGTGTACGTTTCTGCCCAGATGGCTCTCATCTCAAGACCTGCAATGATGGTAGGCTTATAACCTTAACTTTTATCTTTTTGCCTAATATCTCTAGATCATGCTCTTTCTCTCAAGAGGAAAAGTGATGATCTCTCTCTTACATTTCCTGAAATCCTATCACTCCGGAGTGTCCGTACATTATAACATCCTCCCGACTCCCGAGTGCTCGTTCAACGAATGTATTTATATGGAAAAGTCAAAACATCTTGTCGAAGTCTTTGCTAAAGATTTCAAAGGAGGCGAACATAACCCTTGCCGGTCTTATATATAGCCAATTAGTTCTCAAATACGTGTTTAACAAGGTTAATAAGTCTATTTTTGATAGGTAAAATTGCAGAGTCATACAGGACCCTGTGGGTTGTTAATTCTTAGTTCATCACCGTCCCTTGATTTTCTTGGGCATGCATTTTCTCCTCGCCCCTTCCCCTACTTCACCGCAAAGACTTTTTACAATTACAACTTCTGGTGTTTCAACCATTTCTTGAATGTCAAAAATGATAATGAACCCAACTTGCATATGTCAACCATTTCTTTGAGTTACCACACATGTCAAACTTCTCCCACGGGATTTCCAGAAACATATTCAAAGTTAGTGAACATCTAGCAAAGTTTCAGTTCGATTTTTAACAATATGGACGATCATTTTATGCCCACTAATGACGGAGTTACATAAAGAGAAAGTGAGGACGTTCATTCCCGTTCAATATGAAAATTTGTTAAAATATTAGCTAATTGAATCGATATTCTTACTATCTCTTTTGTTCCTGATTTATATTTCAAGGGATAGACTTTAGAGGCAAAACTTTTGTTTTCGTTTCGTTATTTATCTTGACCGTTCAAATAAGCCGCAGAAAGACAATTTCAAACCACCCTAATAATTTTGAAAGTTGAAGTCTCTGAAGACGAATTATGTAAAGTCTTTCTAGCACTATGGGAGATGGTGAAAAGTGGGGGGGGGTTTGGGGGGGGTTGAATTTTTCAGTCCAATTCAATAAATCTTCCCAATTAACATTTAACGCATTTTGATGGCTACTTCAACTCAACTTGCACTTATTGGCGGCTTTTTAAAAGTTAAACAACTTGAAGCCATAAGAAGGAACTATGAGTCTATGACACAATAACACAATAAAAAATAAGTTTTTCAGAGATTCTCAACATTATTATACTAATTGAGCCTTTGCGTGGCTGTTGCTTTTTTAATTTGTCGCCATATAGGGAAATCTTTCAATGGCTCATGTATCTTATCTTGCGTTCTTCATTCTCTCTTATCTTTTTTCACTTGTTTCATTGGCTCAAGAAGAATGGAAGTTCAATCCGTATTGTTCATCTTTTTCTTGTGGAAAATTCCGCAATATCCATTTCCCCTTCTCGAATCGAACAAACCCCGAGTGTGGATTCTGCGTAGTAGATGACTGCGACAAGCCAACTCAAAAGATTCATCTGGGAAAGGATGAGCCATGGTATTATATCACAAGCATCTCTCAGGATGATACAGTTACAGTTTCTGATCAAGTGTTTCAAAAGCGCTTGAATGACCGCAGCTGTGAATCCTTCAATAATTTTACCTTTCCCAGGATTTCTCATTTTATCTCTTTCAATATCCTGTCCAATTTAACCATGTTCAAGTGCCCACCAGGTCTTGACAATGTTCCCATGAATTTCAATTTGTCATGTGATGACTCCATGATCTATTACAATCACCCAAATGATAGTGATCATTTGCCAAGTCTTCCACCTCAGTGTTCACTTATTCAGCTCCCAGTGAACAAGACTCGCAGCACTACTGACTTGTTTGATTTGCTAACCGGCAATTTTTCTCTTAGACTGCGCCCTGACTGGCAGGCAAGACGAGGATGTATCAACTGTCGTAGGACAGGAGGCAAATGTCTAATTGACAGGGAGGGAAATTTTCAGTGTTCAAATGAAACTACAGGCTTAGAAAGTCACGGTAAGGTTTCTATACATGACTAGATTTCCAACTTTTAATATATTACATATCAGTTTTCTCTTATGCTGCTACACGAGGTGAAATGGATTTATGCCAATTTGGTCATATCACTATAGCATTTTTTTTTCCTTTCTCACACGGTCCTCAAATCCGTGGAAATTCAGTGAAGTTTCTGATTCATAATCAATATAGGAAATGGACACTATCTTCCATTTCTTTCTTATTAGGAAATAATCAGAGTCAAGAATTTTGTTGTTTTCCGGGCGTTTGTCTATGAACGTGACAAAGAAGCACAGAAGACAACTTGAAACTATCGCGATATTTTTTTAGGTAGCTTTTGAAGAGTCAATGCCTCTCAAGTCTTTGTTTGTGGTGGTAAATTAATTAATGGAAAAATAGATTAGTAGTCATTGGTCGACATATCAAAGAGGTTAATTGGCCAATGGCCATGCGTGATTTGCATGACTATCCTAACTATGATCACTTTTTTCAAATCTATTTCTTCAAGTCATCTCTATACAATTTTCAAGTCAACTTGCGTGTTTTGAAGGATAACACTGTAATTATGGAGGAGAAGCTATAACAGAAATAACACAACAAAGACACTGCATAGTTGATTCTAGGTGTAGCTGCTACTGTACGTTGCCAAGAATTTTGGAATGGCTGGTTGCCCTTTTCTTGTTTTCTTTGTTATTTTTCATCTTTTACTTCTTTCCTTTGCTAAAGAAGAAAGACAATCCAATCCAAATTGTCCATATTTCTATTGTGGGAAACTGGGCCATATTGGCTTTCCCTTCTCCAATCGGACGCATCCTGAATGTGGGTTGATGGTAGTAGATGGCTGCGACAAACAAGTTCAGAAGATTCAATTGGCGAAGGAAGGGCCATGGTATAATCTCACTAACATTGCTCAGGATAGTTCAATTACACTTGAAGACCAAGCGTTTCAAAATCAACTTAACAGCCGTAGCTGTGAATCCTTAAAAAATATGACTTTCCCCAGCTCTCCTATTCTCTCCTTTCAAATCATATCCAATCTAAGCCTCTTCAGATGCACCCACAAGCTTGATAGCAACCTCACAAAATTCAGTTTTCCCTGTAATGGCTCCTTTATTTATTACAATCACAAGGATGATCATTTACCAAGTATCATTCCACCTAGCTGTTCATTGATTCAGCTTCCGGTTAATAAGAGTGGAGAATCTCTTGACTTGTTCAATATGTTAACTTCTGTGTTCACTCTTCAAGTGATTGTCCCCACGGAATGTTTTGGATGTCATTGGATAGGGGGCCACTGTCAAATTGAGAGCAAGGGAAAGTTTAACTGTACTGAATCAAGGGAATGTAATGATTGTCATAGCAAAGGAGGCCATTGTGGTATTTATGAGAACAAGAGTTTTCAATGTGAAAACATAAGTACAGGTATCAAAATTACACAAATATTAGGATTAGTTCGTCTTCTTGAATATATACATGTTCGTTCATAGGCAAAACCTATTTTGACAACACATCACAAAAAAATTCATGGATTTATTTGGTGCATTTCGGATGCCTCCTTACCTGGGTTTGGAAATTGTGATTAGTTCGTCTCTGCAAGATATATATATATATATATGCAGTTTCCTCTGTTTCTATGCAATACCGTCCAGAATTTGGGCGCTGTAATCACATAACTGCAGTTTCTATTGTCTAAACTAACACCATTTTATTTGTTTTTCTCTTGCAGGACATGGAAACAAATTGAAGCTACGCCTGGGACTAGGTAATGTACCTCTTTATTCTCTGTTTCATGTGCTTTTCTGCAACCTTGAAAGGAAATCGAAAAAACTTCATTTAAAAGCAAAGCACTCTATTGGTGAGAAAATTAAAGTGTTTTATTATGCTCATTAGGTGGTGGAATTGGATTAATTGTCCTGATTGCCCTTCTGTCCTTCTGTACTATACACCATCGCAATAAACAAAAATATGCCTCTGCAAACATCCATTCAAGAAATAATTCTTCCAGTCCGTCCTCAAAATCAGACTTGGAAACAGGCACAATCAACTTCAGTGTCCCTATCTTCTCCTACAGGGACCTTGCAGAAGCAACAAATGACTTTAATCGTGAGAAAGAACTCGGAGATGGAGGTTTTGGGACAGTGTATTATGGTAAGAAAATAAACTTCATAGGTTTATGTTCTAAGATCACCTTTAGGAAATGCATAGACTTGACAGCTTGCTAAATGGCCTGTTTATTCATTCTTAATCAGGTATGCTCAGAGACGGACGGGAAGTTGCAGTCAAGCGCCTATACGAGCACAACTACAGAAGGGTTGAACAATTTATGAATGAAGTTAAAATACTCACATGTTTGCACCACAAAAATCTCGTCTCCCTTTATGGTTGCACTTCCAGACACAGTCCGCGCCTCCTACTTGTGTATGAATTTGTTCCCAATGGTACTGTTGCTGATCATCTCCATGGTGATAGAGCAAAGCTTGGTTTACTCAGTTGGCATACTCGTATGAACATTGCCATAGAAACTGCTAGTGCATTGGCATATCTTCATGCTTCTGATATCATACACCGCGATGTGAAGACTAACAACATCCTCCTTGACAGCAATTTTTGTGTCAAAGTGGCAGATTTCGGTCTTTCGCGGTTGTTCCCTAATGATGTTACTCATATCTCAACTGCGCCACAAGGAACTCCTGGCTATGTTGATCCAGAATATCATCAGTGTTATCAGCTAACTGATAAGAGTGATGTGTACAGCTTTGGAGTTGTCCTAATTGAGCTCATATCATCAATGCCCGCTGTTGATATGACAAGGCATAGACATGAGATTAATTTGGCTAACTTAGCAATAAACAAGATTCAGAAATGTGCATTTGATGAGTTGATTGATCCATGCCTTGGATATCAATCAGATGAAGAAGTTAAAAGGATGATAACTTCAGTTGCAGAGCTGGCTTTCTTATGTTTGCAACAGGACAAGGAAATGAGACCTTCCATGGAGAAGGTTTTGAAGGAATTGAATAGAATTTCAAATGGGGAGTCCAACTTAGAAAAGCAAGATGATAATGAGATGATAATGAGTACTCAGCCATTGCCATCACCACCACATTGCGATGAGGAATCCCTGTTGAAGAACATCCGGCTGCTATCTTCACCCATTTCTGTGACTGAAAAATGGGTAAGTAGTGGCACAACACCTAATGCCAGTGGTTAAGTTTTTTTGTTTACATGCTGCTTGAAGTTCTAGCTAAGTGATGAAAATATGTTTTGACATCCTCCGGTTGTATTTTTTCATGTTCATAAAAAACACACGCGCACGCGCATATATATATATATATATATATTCAGCAGCAGCCTGCAAAAAACAGAATGCACCACCTTATAGGTAAGCCAAGGGAAGAGGGAATGTATATAATGAGTAAATGGAGCTGTTTTTCAATGCCCTTGACTTCTCTTTTTGAGTGTTTCAGTATTATTACTAGTATAGTGTTCATTTGTTTAAATCTTTTCTTAAATCTGAAGTCTGAACTCTGTCTTGAGTTAAAATTAGAATTATGAGATGTATGACGATGACTGTTGTACCTAAAATAATACCGACCTATCTAGAGGAAATTAGCCGATCACTGTAGCTAACCCATTTTCATAGAAGATATTATTTTTATTAATATAGATAGCCCGCTCGCTCTACTATAGCACTACAGGATAAAAATATTTTAACCAAAAGGACAATGCAATCCCTTCATTAATATCGAATTCTAAACGAATTAAATCAAAATGTCATGAATTCGTATTCGATTCGTTTATTAAACGAATCTTAATATCATGATTCGTATTCGATTCGTTTATTAAATGAATTAAGTACAAATATTCGTTTAGTCATGATATTATTCAATAACACAATTTATCATAATTTATTTACATTAATTTTTCATAAATATATACATATGAAATATGTAATTAATATATTTACTAAAAATACCTCACAAAATATCGACAATATTATTTTTTATATGATAATTAGTCATAATTTCTCGAATCTTATTGAAAAATAACAATAACTAGTAAAATAAAATAATAAAACGAATCATAAACCAATAAACGAATCAATGAGCTTCAAATCGTTTAATAAACAAATCGAATCAAATTGAACCATTTATTAAACGAATCAATTTTCTCAAACTCGTATTCGTTTTAAAGCGAATCAAATCGAACGAATAAACGAATTATTATCGAAATTGTCACCCCTACTCATTAGTAAGTACAAGTGGATCCCAAAGCTTGTGCTGCCTCGCCACGCCACCTGGACCGTAGGCAAAGTGTATTCAGCTCAACGAATGGGGAAGACATTACTCATTATAACCCCTTCATCAGGGCACCTTATGGTATCAGTAAATGTGAATTTAATAAGGGGAGTTACATATTTTGATTTTGAAAAAGTTGTTACAAAATTTATGGGGAGTTACAAGTTTTGTTTATATGGAGATGTTACAAGTTTTTATTTTGTCAGAGAGTTATATTTTACCTTTGGCACCTCATCCCATAATGGAAAGATACAACACCAAATTATTGTTAATAAGGTGTTAAGTTGTGAAGTGGGTTTGGGCCCGAGGGGTGCCCACTTTTATGGAAGGGTGAGAAGTTATGCCAAAGTTGGTTCTCCTCACACACACAATCGCAGTTAGTCGTTATTTATATATATATATATATATTTTGGAGAAAATTAGTTTAAATGTATATATATTTTGTAACACGTTTTTTTGATTATAAAAAAACAGCTTATACATTGAATTTTGTTATTATGGTCAGGTTTATTGACGTGCAACGTATTTCTTTTAAATTCTTTTGTAAAACGTATAAAATCTTTTCTATAAATTAATTTCCCAACGTTTTAAAAAGAGCAAATGTTAAACCTATCAATTATTGCCAAGATTCAAAATTTCCCTTATATATATCATGGTTCTTTTGTTGCAAAAAAAAAAAAAAAATACAGACAAGAGAACAAAAAAAAATCGAGAACAACGTTTTTCTTTTTGCATCAACTTGAGTTTAATTCCTCGGCAATCAACTTTGCTTCAATCAGTTTTTTCAACAAAATCCCTATACTAAATTTTTCCCGTATTTTTTTAGATTCCGAGCAAATAAAAATTCTAGTGTGGGTGTGAGTATACCGATCAATATTTGTGCTAACCGATTGAGACAAAAAAATTCTGGGTTGTTTTATCTTGGGGACGTCGGGGCCGATTACTGCTAGCATAATTTCCTGGACAGAGCCGCGAAACGTCTCAAAGAGAGCGACCTAGTCCGCGACTCAACCTAGTTCCGATTTTATTTTCCATGTGAACGATAATATTGTTCTGACTTGCAATCTGTTTCTATAATTTTAAGACGTTCAATATCTGTCATATATGCTTCTGCTAGTGTTTTCATGAACAATATTGCCTTTGATTCTGCTGCTATTGATTTAACAAACTATTTCGGTTTCAAGGATTTCACTTTAAACGTTTATTTTTCGGTTCACACAATTAAGTTCTTTTTGTACATTCATCTGTAATTCTTCATTGGAGATTAAAAATTATGTTTTTCCTCACTTTTAAAAATTAGCGAACTTCTGTATGTTTGAAAAAAAAAAATCGAATTGCATGTTGACCCTACTGTAATCCAAATTAGGGAGCATGAAAATTGGGAAAAGAATGATTTTATATGCAAAAACTATATACTTAATAGCCTATCTAATGAATTGTATGATATATATAGTTCTAGGAAAACTGCTAAAGATGTTTGGGATGCCCTTCAGAATAAATATGATACTGAAGAGACTAGGTGTAAAAAATATATTGTTAGTCGTTCCCTTAGGTACCAAATGGTAGATGATAAATCCGTAGAAACTTAATCCCATGAACTACAAAAAAATAGCCCATGAGATTATATCTGAGGGTGTGTCTCTAGATGAATAATTCCAAGCAGCTGCCATTATTGATAAACCACCCCCATCCTGGAAATGGTTTAAAGGTACACTTAGACATAAAACTAATGAATTTCCCTAGAAATTATTATTACCCGACTTCTCATATAAGAGGAAGCCCGCAAACAGGATCAAAAAGAAGAGATCCTAGTTGTGTCAAACAATTAAAGATATGCCTCAGTAGTCCTGGAACCTAATGGTAAAAATATGAAGAAAAAAATTACCCCTAAGAACAACAAAAATCATAATCACCAAAACCCCAACAACAAAAACCAAAATAACCAGAACAAGCAACAACCTCCTTCAAGAAAATGGCCAGTTCAAATGCTACAATTGTGGCAAACTAGGGCATCTTGCTCAGAACTGCCGAAATAAGCGTTCCGATCCACAAGCTAACTTTACCGAAGACCAACTTATTGCTATGATCTCTGAGATCAACATGGTTGGTGGATCCGAGGGTTGGTGGGTTGACATTGGCGCTTCTCGTCATGTCTGCTATAATCGTGCTTTGTTCAAGTCCTATGCGGAAGCTGTGGACAAGAAAGTGCTGCTGGGTGACTCTCATACCACTATGGTTGCTGGGACTGGTGACGTGGAACTGAAGTTCACCTCTGGGAAGACCATTATTCTCAAGGATGTGCTGCACGCTCCTGCGATAAGGAAGAATTTGGTTTCAGGCTATCTCCTGAATAAGGCTGGGTTTACACAAACTGTTGGGGCTGATTTGTATACTCTTACCAAAAATAATATTTTTGTGGGAAAGAATTATGCTACTGATGGAATGTTCAAACTCAATATTGCTATTAATAAAATTGATTATTCTGCTTACATGTCGTGTTTCTTTAATGTTTGGCATGCTCGACTTTGTCATGTTAATAAACGAATTATTAAGAACATGAGTAACTTAGGCTTAATTCCTAAATTATCTCTGAATGATTTTGAAAAATGTGAATTCTGTAGTCAAGCTAAAATCACTAAAATGCCACATAAATTTGTAATTAGAGAATCTGAACCGTTAAACTTAATACATTCAGATATTTGCGAATTTGGTGGAAAATTGACTAGAGATGGGAAACAATACTTTATCACATTTATCGATGATTATTCAAATTATACATATATTTATCAAATGAAAAATAAAAATGAAGTGTTTGACATGTTTAAAATATGTCACTCAGAAATTGAAAATCAAATTAATAGTAAAATTAAAAAATTCCGTAGTGATAGAGGCACTGAGTATGACTCTATACCTTTTATTGAATACTATAAATTGCATGGTATTATTCATGAGAAAATTGCACCATATTCTCCTGAAATGAACAGAAAAGTCGAAAGGAAAAATAGAACTTATGTTGAAGCTATAGTTTCTATTTTACTTAATTCTGGTGCTACCTCATTTTGGTGAGGAGAAATTTTATTGACTGTGTGTTATGTTTTGAATAGAGTACCTAAGTCAAATGATAAAATTTCACCTTATGAAATTTTGAAAAATAGAAAATCTAACTTGTCTTACCTTAGAACTTAGGATTGTTTTGCCTATGTTAGAATCTCTGACCCTAAAAATAATTAAACTTGTGAGTAGGACATATGAATGTGTTTTCATTGGTTATGCTGTTAATAGTAAAGCACATAGATTTTATGATTTGAAAAATCAAGTTGTGGTTGAATCTGTTTATGTTGATTTCTTTGAGAATAAATTTCCTTTTATTTTGAAGAATAGTGGGGGCTCATCCTCTAGCATTAATCCAATGGTAGAACATAATGAATCTGATAAAGAAATAGAATCTATGTGATACCTTATCCCTTGAGGAGTGATATTCTTTTTGAAATTAAACTACCAATTATCCCACATGACACTAACTCCTAACATGACACTAACTCATTTTCCTATATAAATTGGAACTAACCCTAAGACCTTTCTTCCTTTAGTTTATGTATTTGCTGTGAACCAATTGAGAGTAAGCCATATATTGAATTGATTTCCAGAGACCATTGGGCTGTTTGTGAGAGAAACAAATCGCAGTGAGAGAAAACACAAACCAGAAGAGAGAGAAAGTTGAGCAGGAGAGAGAAAGGGTCGTTCGACGTCTTCCGGCCATCGTTTCCGGCAAGTGACCACATCTGGAGAATTTCCTCGATGAGACGAATCCAACGCCGCCGGACCGCCGCAGTTACTCCTCCGCACGCGCCCTCACGTGCTCCCACGCACCGCCACGCCGCCGCTTCACGCGCCCCATGCGCCGCCGTGCGTGAACGACACATTCGAAACCAAAATCTTCCCCTCGTCGAGATACGCGAGTTAGACACCTCGTTTTCTCAATTCGGACCTTCGGTTGTCGTGAAATGAGCCAAGAACGAGAGTTAACGCCGTTCAATCGTTCGTCGGTGACCACCGAACATCCGCCATTACCACCACTGTCGTTGTGATCCTGGTGACGTGTTATATCCGTTGATCATCTCATTCTGAAATTTTAAAGTCGTTGGAGCTCGGTACGTTATTTTTTTTGCAGTTTTAGGGGTGTGTTTGTAAGATGTTGAGAGTACTTATTCGTAATTTGGCATGTTTAGGGACCTAAATGTATGAATTATGATCTCTAGTGAGTAATAGGTGATAAATGAGAAGTTTGGGACTAAATTGATAATATTGGAGAGTATTGGGGTTAAATTATAATTTATTTAAAAGTTTAAGGGTAAAATCATAATTTTAATAAAATATAGGGACCTAATCGTAATTTTACAAAAAATTTTCCAGATTTTAGCGAGGACATATAGATATAGAGAGTTTTGCGTGAATTGAGGTAAGTACAAAGCACGATAATTCCCTTAACATAAATGTTTGTGATTGATGTTTGATTTGTGAGTTTACGTAATATAATATAATATAAATATATTTTTATATATATGTTGGAAATATTGATTGAGAAATCGATAGCATGAGAAAATAAATTGTGAATACAAATTTTGGGTATAAATTATATGATTGTACTATGAATCGAAGAATTTGAGTATTATGTGATTTTGAGATGAGTTGATGGATGAAATGCGATGAGATGTGTTGTATTGGATGTTGTGTGAGATTGTTGTTATGCTGCCAGATTTAGTATAATAATGGTCAGATATGCGAGATTATGCGAGATTAGCAGAGGCGTGTGGTTCAATCCCCCTCTTGCACATTTATGCGGGTTTATATGGTGTAAAACCTTGAGGGTAAGAGAGAGACTCTCACAATGATTTCAATCCATTATTATACCGAATTCGGATAGCAAACCTTGTTTGATTAAGATGTATTGTTGTGAGTATGTCTTGCCTGAGATAATTGTTATATATTAATTGTTATTTTCATATATTAATTATATATGTATTTATATATATATTTTATTGGTGAGGTCATGTTGAGAGTATGAATGTTTTTACTTACTGAGCTTTTTAAGCTTATGAGTGTTTTTACTTACTGAGCTTTTTAAGCATTCCCCTCATTTCCCAAACATCCCAAGTAGTTCGCCAACACAATTGTAGTAGTATCAGGACCAAGATTCGACTCGTTTGCCACAGCCGTCAATCAGGTTGGTCCAGACATTTCTTTTGATTTTTGAGATGAGACATTTAGGACAATTTTCATATTTTCATACACTTTTGGTGTAAATATTTAGTTGGGATTATGTGTATTGCATTGTATGGAATATTATTTTTCCTTGCAAAATTTGGTTAAGTTGCATGACATATAAGTGCTCGAACTGAAGTGGTTTGCGGACCCCTTTCTAGGGTTGAGCCCGCTCTAGGAAGGGGGTCGTGACTCCGGATAGTGATTGCGTATGCCTCGAGACAGTTAAAGACCCATGAGAAGAATTATCTCACCCACGGTCTAGAGTTGACAACGATTGTACATGCTCTTAAGATTTGGATGCATTACCTATATGGTGCCGAATACGAGATTTATACCGACCACAAGAGCCTTGAAATATCTTCCCACTCGGAGAGAGTTGAATTTGAGGCAGAGGCGTTGGATGAAGTTCCTCAGTGACTATGATTGTACTATTAATTACCATATGGGGAAGGCCAATATAGTTGCTGACGCACTCAGTAGGAAGAACGTGGGTAAACTGCAATTTCTGAGAGCTAGACAGAGGGTGTTTGAGGAGATGGCGACGTTACGTTTGGCATTTGAGGTATCTGATATAGGATGGCTTCTTGCTCATATGAAAGTTCGGCCTACACTGTTAGATAGACTCAAAATAGCACAAGACGAGGATGAACAATGCAAGAAATGGAAAGCAGAGGCTGTAGAGGGAGATGGTGCTACTTTCAGATTGAGTTCAGATGATGAGTTACTTTTTTGTGATAGAGTTGTGGTACCATCTACCGGAGCACTTAAGCATGAGATTTTGGATGAAGCTCATGATGCCTCATATAATATGCATCCTGCGAGTACCAAGATGTATAAGAATCTGAAGAAAATATATTGGTGGTCGGGAATGAAGAGAGAGATTGAAGAGTTTGTATCCCATTGCCTAATTTGTCAGCAGGTCAAGACGGAACATCAGCACCCAACTGGATTACTCCAGCCTCTACCTATACGTGAGTGGCCATGGGAAAACATTGCGATGGATTTTGTAGTAGGGTTACCGATGACACAGAAGGGCTACGATGCAATTTGGGTGATAATGGACCAATTATCAAAGTCTGCTCATTTTCTACCGATTCGAGTTACGTGGGGACCAGAGAGGCTAACAGAACTATAAGTGGAGCAGATTGTTCGATTACATGGAGTACATGCTTCGATTGTATCAGATAGAGATGTAGATTTACTTCTCGTTTTTGGCAGGGCTTCCAGAAGTCTATGAGATCGAAGATTACTATGAGCACAACATTTCACCCTCAGACTGACGAACAGGCAGAGCAGATTATTCAGACATTGGAGGACCTACTGAGATCGTGTGTATTGACTTTTACTGGAGGATGGGATGGTCATTTACATCTGATAGAGTTTGCCTACAACAATAGCTTCCAGACTAGTATTGGTATGGCTCCATTTGAGGCAATGTATGAGAGAATGTGCAGAACTCTTGTTTATTGGGGCGAGATTGGAGATAGACATATTCATGGTTCAGACTTGGTAGATATGACATCTGAGAGGATCAGACTTATCCGAGCTAGACTGTTGGAGGTGCAGAGTCGACAGAGGAGTTATGCTGACAAAAGAAGAAATGACTTTGAGTTCCAAGTGGGGGATAAAGTCTTCTTGAAAGTCTCCTCTTGGATGAAGTATTGAGATTTGGCTGGAAAGGAAAGTTACATGAGTACTCTTGATAGACACAACTATGTGAATGTAGAAGTGATGTTGCTTCTTATGAAACTTTGGGCAAACGTTTCTAGAGCATTCACTATACCCGAATATATGTGCACGACCATAATGCACAAGCTTTTTGACTTCACCCTGAAAGGTTTGTGTGTGTAACGTTGTGAAATATAAAGTTCAAAACTACTAGTTACTCTAGTATAATCTGAATCGTCAACTCTATGAAAAAGTTCAAGTCGATAAACACATTTATTTATGCACGACCTTATATTATATTGCTCAATGAAAATGTTTTATTAAAATTATATGTTAAATGTGAATTTAATAAGGGAGAGTTACATGTTTTGATTTTGAAAAAGTTGTTACAAAATTTATTAGGGAGTTACAAGTTTTGTTTGTATGGAGATGTTGTAAGTTTTTATTTTGTTAGGGAGTTATACTTTATCTTTGACACCTCATCCCATAATGGAAAGACACAACACCAAACTATTTTTAATAAGGTGTTAAGTTGTGAAGTGGGTTTGAGCCACAAGGGGTACCCATTTTTGTGGAAGGGTGAGGAGCTAGGAAAAAGTTGGTTCTCCACACACACGCGCGCGCCGCCGTTGGTCGGTTCGGGACGGGTGCGGGTGTATATATATATATATCTATCTCTCTCTCTTTTTTGGAGAAAACTAGTTTAAAGGTATATATATTTTGTAACATATTTTTTAATAAAAAATAATAATTTTGTTATTATGGCCAGGTTTGTTGACGCGCAATATATTTCTTTTAAATTCTTTTGTAAAATGTATTAAATCTTTTATGTAAATTAATTTCCAACATTTTAAAAAGAGTAAATGTTAAACCTGTCAATTATTGTCAACGTTCAAAATTTCCCTTATATATATCATAGTTCTTTTGTTGGAAAAAAAAAACAGACAAGAGAATAAAAAAAAAATCGAGAGCAACATTTTTCCTTTTACATCAACTTGAGTTTCATCCCTCGGCAATCAACTTTGCTTCAATCGATTTTTTCAACAAAATCCCTATGCTAAATTTTCCCCGTCTTTTTTTAGATTCCGAGCAAATAAAAATTTCAGTATGGGTGTGAGTATACCGATCGGTATTTGTGTTAACCGATTGAGACAAAGAATTTATGTGTTGTTTTATCCTAGGGACGTTGAGACCGATTACTGCTAGCACAATTTCATGGGCAAAGCCGCGAAACGTCTTAAAGAGAACGACTGTTTGGGCCAAATTTGGTCCAGGGGCAGTTTCGTCATTTTACTTCAGACCCAATAATGGACGCACCCCTGAAGCCTCCTAATCAAACCCAAAGACATAATGTCGGCCCAGGCCCGATGAACACCAACACCCGTAACCGAAGGACCATCCAGAGGCCGGCCCACGTAACGCCTAAGTTCATAAACACCATTCATAAATTCAACAGTTGCCAACCAACAACGGGCAAATACAAATAAAACCCCCCTCATGAAGTCGACCGTTATCACGACCCAACGGACAAGCAATCAAATGGAAATAAAGGCACACGTTACTTAAGCATGTATATATAGGAAATGAGTTTCCAATAGGAGGACATTCAACGTCTGGCTCTCCTACCCATAGCTTTGGGACATCCTCAAGCTCGCCACTCCTGCCACTTTCCGCCCTCATGGCATTCAACGGAGTTCAAGGTAGCATCTAACCTTGACCTTCCATCTACAACTACCTTTGTTCATTTACTGACTTGGGCGTCGGAGTGCCCCCGGCACCCACCACACCGGTGGGCAGTACTCCCGCTCACTCTACATCTTTGTTTTACAGGATCGCTAGTGCCTCATCCTCACGAAATCTCGATTGTAGACCTCGTGTGAAAACCAGCGTCTACAATTTGGCGCCCACCGTGGGGCCCTAGCGATTTACAGCAAATAAAACTTTCAGCCTACGAGAACTTACAAGCATTACCATAGCCTCAAGCAGTGAGCAGACACCAGAACGCATTGCCGCTCAGTTGGAAATTCTCCACGAACAACTATCAATTTTAAGGAAAGAAAACTCAGCCACACGAAGCTTCAGTATGAGCCTCCAAAGGCAAATGGAACGGATGTTCTCTTCCTCCCAACGATGCGGAACTTCATATCACCCTAATAGTCTTACCATTTGATCCAAACTTATTGGAGACATTCAATAATGTGGCAAGCGACAATCCTCCACCACAAAACTATCCACTGACTTGAGATAGAAAGAGTCGAGCCGGCATAATTGTAGACGCTTCGTTCTTAGAAATCCTCACTTTTCTAGGATTGCCATCTGGCCTATTTGTTCTATTCTTAATGAGAAATTCATTTGCACAAATCGACGTATATAGGCCATCGATTGGACCAATCTACATACTTATTCTAGTCCATATGAGAATACCCTCATAATCCTCCAACATACCCGATCAACCAAGAAGTATTCTCTTAGATTGTCATATATTCCAGACTATTTGGAATAGTTGCCCTCAACTCCATACTACTTGGTTGGATTATCGTGTTACACAGAAGACACGAGAAGATAGTTATATTCTACACATTACATGAAGAGACCGTCATCAACTCTCGATGGAGTTATACTTGACATGAAAATGATATCCCTATGGACTATACTCTAATGAAGACTCAGTGTGGACATCCTAGCCGACATTATCAGGTATGACTTGACGCATTTTTTGAACGTCCCAGACTATATTAGTATGATTGAGACTTGTTAGGAATGTCTCATTCGACATAAGTATGTTGGTCGGCACTAGTTATACATATCCCACTTGACATCAATATGAGGCGTGAGACTTGTTGAGGATGTCTCAATCAACATACGATTTGTGGCTTGGCACTTGTCAAGGATCACAATCGACACTACACGTCTGAGAATAAACATTTATTTACAGATAACATTCGACACCACTTATATGTTAATTGTCGAATGAGGTCATTTCTATTGTTCCAAATAATCTTCATACACACCTATAATGTCATGTCATACGAGCCTCATTCTACTATTATGGGATGAGCCCCAAACGACATGTTGACTTCCTTGGTCCTTTGACCCGTTGTATGGGAATGATCTTGACCTCTAATAGGTCGGGTGGGGAATATACACATATGTACCTTCATCAGGAATAGTAGAATGAAGACTATCTTTCGACCTTCATCTTGTATGAAGACTCCCCTAGCTTGTTTTCATTCCAGTCAACTAGGCTACGTCTTTGTCTTCTATTAGTCCACCCAATTGGATAATGTGATCATTCTATGAAGACCAATAATAGATCCAACAGAAATTAGATCCTAGCTGACTCGATAGCTCATATCTAGAACACCAAAATGACGCCTCAATATTTGGACCTCCCACGACACATAATGTCAATTCGGTGAGATCCTAAGTTTTTGTTCCGACTTAGTGGCATGGAAAAGTCCCAAGAGTTATCAATGGCTAGTCGACTGTACCTTCAGGAACGTGTTTCCTAGGCGAGCCATGCAAGTGTGCTTTAATCTCAGTCAGCCCGATCCTCACGGGCCTAAGCCCAACATTATTTGCAACCTCTTTCTGGCCCAGCGCCTTAACATCCATGTTCTCCTTAATGGGCCCATTCTTAGCAACTCCACTCTCCAGCTAGGATCCTGCTCAAGTACTTCAAAGGCTTCACCCGAGCAACACTGAATCAATATAAAAATAATCATGAACTAGGCTAGCCGACATTTTCAGATCCAAATGATATCGCCGTCAGACCTTGGAACTCTTAGATGATTCCTGATATGTATGCACTCTCGCTAACTTCAACAAGAATTCCATTAATCTGTAGTCATCTCTAACGTGCCTACAAGACTTCAATTATTCATAATGTCGGCTCGTTAATAACCAAGCTTCATGGGACTGTCGAAAGACATTCACTCGTTTCATCAAGGAAGTTCACTCAGCAAAAGGAACCTTTCACAAGTGACAAAGTGGAAAGCCCCCCGGCTTCTCCAATCTTCCTTCATGCATGGTCACATGTTTCACCAAGTGCGCCACATACACACAGTCATAGTCGTACATCAGTCGTGGGTCACACTTTACACCCTGTTCAGATTTGTATTTGTCGCCATAATTTTGGTCGTTAATTGGGCTGGTTGATGTGTGGGCTGGTTGATTGCTTCTCATGACCGCGTGGACTGGGCTTCCTACTTGCGGCTTGATTTGTCGTGTGGTGGCGTTTTGGGTCAAAAAGGCGTGAAGCTAAAAGCTGCAAAAGGCTTGGTCGTGGGCCGGTGGTTCCTTGATTGGGCCTCGTATCTAGTTGTGTGTAGTTCTGGATGGGCCGCAAATTTGAAACCCCATACGCTCAGCTGTCGCAAACAGGGTCGTGTGGAGGAGACTGCCAACATAACACACGACAAAGCTGAACTCCAAGAAAGATCGAGATCACTCAAAATTCCAAGCTGGTGAATTAAATGGGTTTCCAGAATTGCTTTATGTCAGTTAATTTATAGTTGAATGGACTCGGTTATTGACGAGTCGACCTTGCGAAGAATCGAAGTTTTCTGGGCTCGTTAAGGTAGTGTCGTCAGTGTTGCTGGGTTGAGAAGATGGGGATGGAAATCTTCGACGAAGTAGACTGAAATATTTGAATTGAGGGTGGTGTGGACATTTCAAGGAAAGATGAGTGTGGCATTTCAGGAAGTGAATTAGATATTCCAGTGGTTATTGTAAATTTGATTCTTGGTGGTGTGAGCCGACTGACATATTGCTGGTCACTCCTTGTGTGTGATGCTCAACGTGTGTTTGATTAAAATCCTAAACGACGCGACCTTCATCCGTTCAAAAGGCAGAGTATTCAGCCTAGTCGATATTAAAAGCCATATCACATGACATTCCATCTTATGGCTTCGGCTTCGGCGCATCGTCGTGGGAGTTATGATCTCCTTTCTTATTCATTCGATTCGCAATGGGGATGTGGGAGTTATGGATCTTGAGCAGTTATAGTTATTGAGCTGTGGATCTTAGTTTTGTGTGTGTCTCTTGAGCCGGTTGAGCCGATGATGAGATGATTTCCTATGGCAAAGGTGTCACTGCAGAAACTGTAATTGATGCCACAGGATCATGAGATGATTGCAATAGATTATTCTCTGGAATGTGAAACTCCACTCCATCCTCTGATGCATTATCAATGGTAGGCTCAAACAGAACAGAAAGAATAAAAGCTTCGGCCGAAACCAAAAAAAAAAAAAAAAAGGCTCTAGCATCGTGGGTTCTGCATCTTCTTGCATGTTAAAGAGAATCTTCCCCCTCTCCCACTAAATATGGCGTACGTCGGCTCCCATGCTTCTCGGTTTTGGCATGTTTCTCTGGCAGTAAGTTCATAGCCGACAGTTGAAGAACTTTGATCCTGCAAATGGACCCGAGTTGCTTTTGTGGGTGTGACAACAACGACAAGGTTTTATAAAGAGGAGACCGGTATAGAAGCCTTACAAATGCCCAGTAGACTTGGGACAATCTGGAAGAAAAAAGGATAGTCTTCCTCAAATATTCATAAGACCATTTGTCTCAGCCGACAAGTTCTCCATATGACAGGTATAAATATTTTCTCCTCATTCATGTACCATATTTTTGGCTTTGAAACTCGTAGGCAATATCCTGCAGCCCAAAACCTGGACCTTCTCATGTTCCAGATGACATGTAGACTCGGTTTGGTCCCACTTTGATACCAAATGAGTGAATGTCTTCCTAGCTTCATCAAGTCTAGTCGACCGGGGACATCCCCCATGGACTCATAATGGAGTTAAGTTGTAGACATAAAACACACATGTCGTATGACTTATATCATGAACTATCATCTGGTTCAGTCGACCGGGGACATCCCTCATGGATTCATAATGGAGTTAAGTTGTAGACATAGAACACACATGTCGTATGACTTATATCCTGAACTATCATCTGGTTCAGTCGACCGGGGACATCCCCAATGGACTCATAATGAAGTTAAGTTGTAGACACAGAACACACATGTCGTATGACTTATATCCTGAACTATCATCTGGTTCAGTCGACCGGGGACATCCCCCACGGACTCACATTGAGTCAAGTTGTAGGCATGGATTACACATGTCGTATGACTCATATCTTCATGGACTCATCAAGTCCAGTCGACCGGGGACATCCCCCATAGACTCATTTCGAGTCAACTTGTAGACATGGATTACACATGTCGTATGACTCATATCCTCCTGGACTCATCAAGTCCAGTCGACAGGGGACATCCCCCATAAACTCATTTCGAGTCAACTTGTAGACATGGATTACACATGTCGTATGACTCATATCCTCATGGACTCATCAAGTCCAGTCGACCGGGGACATCCCCCATAAACTCATTTCGAGTCAACTTGTAGACATGGATTACACATGTCGTATGACTCATATCCTTCTGGACTCATCAAGTCCAGTCGACCGGGGACATCCCCCATAAACTCATTTCGAGTCAACTTGTAGACATGGAGGGCACATGTCGTATGACTGATATACTGACCTTCATCGGGTCCAAACGATTGGGTACTTCCCCAATGGCTCTTGTAGACTCAAGTTGATAACTTGACATTCGTTTGGTTCAATTAGTAGGCAGCATCAACGCTCGAGTACAGCTACATAATATGGCCTCGTCCCAGGCGACACATGCGTCAAGTACTCTCCAAGCCAATGACTCTTGACTTAGAGAGTAGGGGACAAACTGTTTGGGCCAAATTTGGTCCAGGGGCAGTTTCGTCATTTTACTTCAGACCCAATACTGGACGCACCCCTGAAGCCTCCTAATCAAACCCAAAGACATAATGTCGGCCCAGGCCCGATGAACACCAACACCCGTAACCGAAGGACCATCAGAGGCCGGCCCACGTAACGCCTAAGTTCATAAACACCATTCATAAATTCAACAGTTGCCAGCCAACAACGGGCAAATACAAATAAAACCCCCCTCATGAAGTCGACCGTTATCACGACCCAACGGACAAGCAATCAAATGGCAATAAAGGCACACGTTACTTAAGCATGTATATATAGGAAATGAGTTTCCAATAGGAGGACATTCAACGTCTGTCTCTCCTACCCATAGCTTTGGGACATCCTCAAGCTCGCCACTCCTGCCACTTTCCGCCCTCACGGCATTCAACGGAGTTCAAGGTAGCATCTAACCTTGACCTTCCATCTATAACTACCTTTGTTCATTTACTGACTTGGGCGTCGGAGTGCCCCCGGCACCCACCACACCGGTGGGCAGTACTCCCGCTCACTCTACATCTTTGTTTTGCAGGATCGCTAGTGCCTCATCCTCACGAAATCTCGATTGTAGACCTCGGGCGAAAACCAGCGTCTACAACGACTTAGTCTGCGATTCAACCCAGTTCCGATTTTATTTTCATGGTGAACGATAATATTATTTTGACTTACAATCTGTTTCTACACTGTTTCAATTTGTGCTCGAGTATAGTTCAACTTGACATAGAATGATGACAAGGGCAGCCATAAAACTATTGGGACGGGTATAATAAACGAAGGCATCTAGGTAATAATTTCTTAAGCAGAAATCTCCGCTCTTTCTTCTAAAGAGAGATCGACCCAACGGCCCACTCGTAAGTCCACCCCAAAAGCTTCAAGACCTACACTCGAGTCCACCCAAATGGTTCTTAAGATTATTTATGAGCTTATCCTAAAACTGTTGTAAGATTTGTGTCATTAAACAGAAACTAACATGCAACCAAACAGATCAAAACCAGAAAAATCCAATCAAACTATGAAAACCCTAAAACTTGAAAACTTAAGAAAACCTAGAAATTGTGATGACGAATCCAAGTCGAGATCTTTTTGTCCTTAAGAACTTATTAGCCTCCGTCTCTGGTGCTCTACAGATTCGAAATGACCAATGTTCTCCCAGAATTCCTTGGATACTTCTTGTTTAAGGAGCACTCCTTAACAAGTGTTTGAACTTAGTGTTGAAGACAGCTCTGTGAGCTGTGCATGAAGACTTCATGCAGAAGAGAACAACAAGCACCGAAAGCTAAGTTGAAAACTTTGGCAAATTGGCAGCATGCTCCAACTTGCATACAAAGCGTGTCTAAGACGTGTGACACTGTTCACACGTCTATGACACTATAAATTGAGCCTTCCATTACTTTGTAAAATCATCCCAGTAATCCCAAACGTGAGAGTAATAGAGAGTAAAATGGTGTGAGAGTTTTTTGTAAAGCTTGAGTTATAAAGTTTTGTAATTCTTTTGTTTGTAATATAAAAGAAGAGTTTTCTCTCCAATCACCTCTATTCTTGTGTGTTTTATCACAACAAGTGGTATCAGTAGCTAAGGTTACTCATAGGGATCCCGAAACTCGGTAACAGAGGTTCGGTTCGGAAAGTCGGTTCCGACAAAAGTTGTCGAAAATCGATTTTGAGCATACCATCAGACTTTTCACTGCGAGACGAGCACGGTGGTATTTTCCGGCGATCGAACGGAGGCCTGAGGAAGCCGCACGCGCGACATGCGCCTGACAGAGAGTTCTTCACACGCCATACGCGCATTTCACACGCCCCACGCGCTCCAGAGGAAAAAGACGACTGCCACGTCAGCAGTCCAGTCAGCGTCACGTGTCGCCCAGTCAGCAGCCCAGTCAGCGCACAGTCATCTGCCACGTCATCCGCCACGTCAGCGCCACGTGTCAGACACGTCAGCAACCTGCCACGTCAGCGGTACCTGGTAAATTTCAGAAAGGTCCCTGTACTTTCTAGAATTACAATTTAGCCCATATATTTTCAGAAATTTTCAATTTAGTCCCTGAACTTTTTGGAAATTATAATTTAGTCCCTGAACTTTCCGTAATTGCACTTTAGCACCTAAACTTTCGGAAATTGCATTTTGACCCCTGTAATTTCTGAAATTTATAATTTGGTCCGTGTGTCGGATTTTGACAAACGAAGTGTCATTTCCACCATTTGCGACCATTCCGGACGCAACGGTGAGGTCCGTTTTTTGAAATTCTGCTTAGAATTTTTTGTGATGGAAGGGGGCAACGAAAAAATGGTTTTGTTAACCAGTACAAACTATTTCACATGGAGATGAAGGATGAAAGACCTTCTGTATGTGAAGGACTATGATGGATCGATATTTCTGGAGCAGAAACCAAGAGGAATGACCGATGAGAAGTGGGCTAATCTTCACCAGAAAACATGCAGTACTATTCGTCAGTGGATCGACGACAGTATCGTGAACCATGTCAGTGAAGAGACAAATGCATGTGTCTTATGGAGAAACTGGAGGAGCTTTTCCGAGCAAAGACTGGCAACAACAAGCTGTACTACATCAAGAAGATGATGGGGTTGAAATACCAGGAAGGTACAGCTGTGGCGGACCATATCAACGATTTCCTCAGCACCATGAAAGAACTGTCAGGATTGGGCATAGACTTCGGTGATGAGGTAAATGGTTTAATACTCCTTAATACATTACCAGAATCATGGGAAATGTTCAGATCTACGGTGATAAATTCAGCCACAAATGGGAAAGTCACTATGGAGATGGCGAAGACTAGGATCTTCGAGGAAGAAAAGAGGATGAAAATGCAGGAGTCAGCATCAGCCTCAACCTCAGAAGCTCTAGTGACAAAGAAGAACACCAGAAGGGGGAGGAGTAAAAGCCGAGGCCCAGGTAGACCAGACAAGAACCGAGGTAAATCAAGAACTAAAGATATTGAGTGTTATCACTGCAAAAAGAAAGGTCATATGAAGAGGGATTGCTACAAACTGAAGAACGAGCAGTCCAGGAAAGATGGTGACTCTAATCAAGAAAGAGTTGCTACTACCACCGACAATACCTCCAAACAGTTCTTCATTATATATGAAGAAAATATTGTGAATATTGCCAGCCACGAGACCAGTTGGGTGATAGATAGTGGCGCCTCCATACACGCCACATCTCGCAGAGACTTCTTTTCATCTTACAAACCAGGAGATTACGGTGCTGTAAGGATGAGGAATGACGGGCAGTCCAAAGCCGTCGGTATTGGAGACATCTGTTTTGAAACAGACAACGGGACAAGGCTAGTGTTGAAGGGAGTCAAGCACATTCCTGACATCCGGTTAAACCTGATCTCAACAGGCAAGCTGGATGATGAAGGTTTCTGCAGCACCTTTAGTGACGGAACCTGGAAGCTCACTAAAGGATCAATGGTCGTGGCACGAGGTAAGAAAGACTCAACTCTGTATTTGATGCATGCTAAGATTTCCAATAGTAGCATAAATACAGTCAACAGTAATGAGGCAGCTGAGCTATGGCATAAAAAGCTCGGTCACATGAGCCAAACAGGAATGGAGATACTACGCAGGCGGAATGTTCTTCCCGAATTGAAGAACTCACACTTACGGAAGTGTGAGCACTGCATGGCTCGAAAGCAGAATAGAGTGTCCTTCCAGAGCTCCCCGCCTCAACGGAAACCGGAGGTACTTGACCTCATACATTCAGATGTATGCGGTCCGATGCAGACAAGAACACTTGGTGGGTCACTTTACTTTGTGACATCCATAGATGATCATTCAAGGAAGACCTGAGCATACACCTTGAAGAGAAAAGATCAAGTGTTGGGAGTGTTCAAGGAGTTTCACGCCCTGGTGGAGAGAGAAACCGGTAAAAAACTCAAATGCATCAGAACAGATAACAGTGGAGAATACAGAGGTCCGTTTGATCAGTACTGCAAGACGCAAGGAATCCGACATCAAACGACACCTCCGAAGACACCGCAGCTTAATGGCCTAGCTGAGAGGATGAACAGAACCTTGTGCGAAAGAGTCAGAAGCTTGCTGTCACAAGCCAAGCTGCCGAAGACATTTTGGGGGGAGGCACTCAACACAGCATTACATATTTTGAACATGTCCCCAGCGGTCGCACTGAAAGGTAATGTTCCTAACCAAGCCTGGAAAGGTAAAGAAGTGTCTTATGAACACTTGCATGTCTTTGAATGCAAAGCTTTTGTACACATCCCAAAGGACGAGAGATCCAAGCTTGATGCAAAGACGCGACATTGTGTCTTTATTGGCTATGGTCAGGATGATTTCGGCTACAAACTCTATGATCCTGTGGAAAAGAAGATCGTCAGGAGCCGAGATGTTATCTTCGTTGAAGATCAGACCATAGAAGATATCAGAAAGGAGATGAAGATAATGCCCCAACAATACAGAGATATGAATCCAGAACCTCACACACCGGTGCCAGTACAAGTTGAAGATGAGGTTCCCAGAAATGAGGGTACAGGTGATGAAGCTCCCAGAAATGATGATTATGATCAACCACCAGTACTAGAAGCTACACCAACAGTTCCACAGAGAAGGTCTAACAGAGAGAGGCGGCCTTCAACCAGATACTCTGCATATGAATATGTGCTGCTTACTGACGGGGGAGAACCCGAGAGCTACAAGGAGGCTGTGGAAACAGAAGACAGAGAAAAGTGAGAGGAAGCCATGCAAGATGAGATGAAATCTTTGCATGACAATCACACTTTTGAGTTGGTGAATTTACCAAGAGGCAAAAGGGCTTTGAAGAATAAATGGGTGTACAGGGTGAAGCAACAGGAGCACACTTCACAACCCCGGTACAAAGCCAGATTAGTCGTCAAAGGATTCAATCAGAGGAAAGGCATTGACTTCGATGAAATCTTCTCTCCAGTTGTGAAGATGTCATCCATCAGAGTGGTACTCAGCTTAGCAGCAAGCCTCGACCTGGAAGTTGAGCAGATGGATGTAAAGACCGCATTTCTTCACGGAGATCTGGAAGAAGAATTTACATGGAGCAACCAGAAGGCTTCAGAGTCAGAGGAAAAGAGGACTATGTGTGCAGACTCAGGAAAAGCCTCTACGGTTTGAAACAGGCACCGAGACAGTGGTACGTGAAGTTCGAGTCAGTTATGGGGGAGCAGAGATACAAGAAGACCACTTCAGACCATTGTGTTTTCGTTCAGAAATTTTCTGACGATGACTTTATCATCTTACTGCTGTATGTAGATGATATGTTGATAGTTGGCCAGAATCAATCGAGGATTGATAAATTGAAGCAGCAACTGAGTAAGTCCTTTGAGATGAAAGACTTGAGGACAGCTAAACAGATTCTTGGCATCAGGATCGGCCGTGATCGGAAAGCCAGGAGGTTATACTTGTCACATGAGGAGTACATCGAGAAAATACTTCAGAGATTCCAGATGGACAAGGCTAAAGCGGTGAGCACTCTTCTTGCTACCCACTTTAGAATGAGTACACAACAGAGTCCCTCTACTGAGACAGAGAATGAGGAAATGAAATAGGTTTCATACACCTCAGCAGTGGGAAGTCTTATGTATGCCATGGTGTGCACGAGGCCAGACTTAGCACACGCAGTTGGATTGGTCAGCCGGTTTATGTCAAACCCAGGACGGGAATCCTGGAATGCGATCAAATGGATTATGCGGTATCTTCGAGGCACATCCAAAATGAGGCTATGTTTTGGAAGCAACGAACCAGTGTTGATAGGCTACACCGATTCAGATATGGCAGGAGATGTGGATACCCGAAAGTCTACTTCGGGGTATCTGATTACTCTCTCAGAAGGAGCTGTGGCATGGCAGTCTAGGTTGCAGAGATGTGTTGCACTTTCTACAACAGAGGCAGAATTCATTGCAGTTACAGAAGCTTGCAAGGAATTGATGTGGATGAAGACATTCGTCCAGGAATTGGGTTTCAAGTAGGAGAAGTATATTTTGTACTGCGATAGCCAGAGCGCTATCTATCTCGGTAAAAATTCCACCTTTCATTCAAGGTCAAAACATATCGATGTGAGGTATCACTGGATACGGGACGTCCTGAGCTCAAGGCTGTTAGAACTCAGGAAAATTCACATCGACGACAACGGTGCCGATATGTTCACGAAGATTTTACCGAAGGAGAAGCTTGAAATCTGTCGTGCCATAGCCGGGATGACAAAACTCTCCACATAGTCAGAGTGGGGAGAGACAGAGAATTACGATTGGCTTGATCCCAACTCAGGGTACGTAGGCAGTCATACAGATGCAGCCAGGGGTGGATCCTTTGGAGGATCCGGATTTGAATAATTGATGGTCGGCTCAGATTTTGGGTAAATCTTCACCGAGGGGGAGATTTGTTGAAGACAACTATGTGAGCTGTGCATGAAGACTTCGTGCAGAAGAGAACAACAAGCACCGAAAGCTAAGTTGAAAACTTTGGCAAATTGGCAGCATGCTCCAGCTTGCATGCAAAGTGTGTCTAAGACGTGTGACACTGTTCACACGTCTATGACACTATAAATTGAGCCTTCCATTACTTTGTAAAATCATCCCAGTAATCCCAAACGTGAGAGTAATAGAGAGTAAAGTGGTGTGAGAGTTTTTTGTAAAGCTTGGGTTATAAAGCTTTGTAATTCTTTTGTTTGTAATATAAAAGAAGAGTTTTCTCTCCAATCACCTCTATTCGTGTGTGTTTTATCACAACACTTAGAATATGGTGGAACTCTCTCTCTAAAAAAAACAAAGGAAATTGACTCAAAGTAATTCGGATGTCTTTCTTCTCCCTATGAAATTGGACAAGGAGCCTCCTTTATAAAGGCATTTGGGTTGAGGTGCAACCTTCAAAGGGTTATACCCCTCCCATGCACCTCATCCAAAAGACATATCCATTCATCTTGTAGACGTCCCTGATCGTTCATTCATCTTGTAGGAACAATACAAAGACAAATCCTTCTTTAAGAGGGAGACAATCATTGACATGTAATCTGACCATTTAGGATTCACTTCACATTTGATCCAAATTCTTCAACAATCACAATAAGATGCATAAAAGGTCCAGTTTATATGAACAAGACGACACTACCTATGAAACAAACGAGTCCAACTCCATATCAGATTTCATCATTTACCTAATCTTATTTTTGGTGCAAGACGTTTGTGTGAAGTTTTAAAACGAATGTAAAATATGAAAGCTGTATCCTAAAAAAGAAATCACATGGTGTTAAAGCCTCCATAGACAGAGATTGCGTTAAAAGAGGACTAGAAACTATTCACATAAATAGAAAACAGATCGTCTACCCATTAGAATTTGGATTCATATTTTAATAAAATGTAATTATATTTAAATTTTTATTTAATAATTATTAATGATAATTTATAAAAATAATAATAATATATGGTAATACTCTCCCACCTGGCCACCTGTAGCAACTGGGCCATCACAGCCCATTATGAACAGTTTTTTTTTTTTTTTCGAACAGGCGGTTGAGCTTCAATCATTCGTTAAACTGTTGATTCTTTTCTTTGTAGAAAAACAAACAAAAGCTAATGTAGAATTTTGAATGCACACAAAACAAGACAAGAATGAACACCCTCTCCTCTCCTCTCCGACACCGAAAATTATATTATGTACCGTGTGTATATGTCATTTCTCTCACAACAGGCGGGCCCTATAATTATATGGGACCCACCTATTATGAGAGATATGACATATACACCCGACACACGATATACCACCTCTTCTCACATTTTGATTCAGTCATAAGAATTTTCTTGGGAAATGTACATCCATTCATTCTCTCACTTTTTTCCTTTTGAATATCTTAAAAAGAAAAAGAAACAACCCCATGTTTTCGTATTTAGATTCTTTCTCGCTTTTACAAGCAAAATATCAC
This sequence comes from Zanthoxylum bungeanum, assembly GCA_019454045.1. NCBI lineage: Eukaryota > Viridiplantae > Streptophyta > Magnoliopsida > Sapindales > Rutaceae > Zanthoxylum > Zanthoxylum bungeanum. The sequence goes on along the minus strand of SKCR01036839.1, from coordinate 55,555 downwards.
CCCACATAAAATTCTTAACATACAATCCTGAATCCCCATTACCAAAACACTCGAAAACACCAAAACCCTGAAAAAAAAAAAACTCTCTAAAGAAAACAGAGTTCCTAAGAGAAATTTTGAAAATGGCAACATTACAGAAGTTCAAGATCTTGGCAACACATTGTGGGGTGGCTCAGAGCCCCACGAGGAGCCCCAGAACTAGCCCATTGGTTCAGCTTCCTCGTAAGAAAACTACCCTACGCATGCTGCTCACAAGAAACACGAGCAGCCGCAGTAGAGAGATCATTACAATGCCAACTCCAAAAGAAATCGTTGTTGCTGATGAGAAACAGAGAGACGGCAGAGTTTTGATTGTTCAGAATCGCAACAAATTGAGGGATCTCTTTGTGTCTTCTTTTGAAGAACAAGAAGAAGAAGAAGAACACAAGGTTGGTGACAGCGACAAGGTTAGAGACAAGACTGAAATTTTGGCTACGATGCACAAGTTGCATGGAAGTGAACCGGGTTTGTCTAGACCGGTTTGGGTTGGGTTTAGACACAGGTTGTTGCTGAGGAAAGCTTGGAGACCTATGCTTGTCACTATTCCCGAGTAATATGCACAATTTTGCTTTTGGGGTGATTGGAATATTTAATCTTTTTTCCTTTTTGATTTAATGGTATTACATACAATATTTTAACTTACTGAGTTAAAATATTTCTTCTTTTTGTGTTCACGGGTCCTATTCTACCTCTATTTTCTAACTCATAAATAAATAAATTATATAAAATTAAAATAAACTTTGTGAGTTGTTAAATGATTTCGGATTAGATTGTGATTTATCTAACGCTCACCTAATGGAAAAAGATTTTGTTGAAGTTTGTTTAGTTTTGTTTGGGGTTTTGGTGTTTACCTTGAAATTAGACATTCTAATTTCTTGAACAATCCGATTCCAAAATATAATCTAAATTTTATGGTGAGTTAACAAAAAGAAAGAGAAAGAGAGAGAGAGCAATTAGCCTGAATAATTTGAATGTTGGAGAAAGGAGTGGCTTGTCATTGGATGAAAAATGCTTTTCTGTCATTTGGGGACCGGACCGATCCTACACAAGATAAAGCACAAGTTCCACTAACAAGGAAAAAAAGTCATGGAGGGCAAAGCAAACATTTGAATCAAAATGAAAAGAGGAAATTGTTACTTACCCTCCTAATATTTATACTAATTGTTCTCATAAATACCCCAGCATTCTCTGAAATTAAATAGTCAAATAATTATTTTATATTTTTATATATTTATCCTTATTATAATAGTTAATAAAAAAAAATAAACAAATAAAATTATAAAAATATACAAATCAAAAATTGAGATTTGCAATGAAAATTATCCCGGACCCCAGCTCAATTTTTTATTCGGTAAGAAAAAATATTTTGAATCCCGACGTAAATTTTTAATCGATATAATTTTACGATACGTGATCCTCTTGGAATTGCAATTTTCAAATATGTGAAAACATAAGATAATTATATGACTTTTGACGTCGAGAGAATAAAATATTATGAAAACAGTAGGGAGAGAATTGACTATTAGTGTAAACATGGGGGAAGAAATTCTGTCCAATGAAAAAGCATATCATTGCAGCATAAGATTGGCAAATCTCTACACTTATAGAAACAAGGTTATATTATATTCAGCTCATTAAACTAACTAGCTTCAGGTGTTTCTACTGATGATATCTAACTATTCATGCCTCAAGGCACCAAGCATTATGGATTCCTAGAGATTCTGAATCTGTAATACCAGAAACTTATATATTTTGCCATTTTCATTGCTTTCTACAAACAGTAACTTCAATTATTCTACCCCCACCATAGGATAATCTCTTCAAATGAAAATGAAATACTCCATTGTATTGAGGAACGATTTCACACCAAGAAAAAGAACCTTATAAATGCATTGGAATTTTGTACAACATCCAAAATGAATACAGAATGAACAGACCGACAATATGCAAAATATAGGCAAAAGAGAATAAATTAAGTACTTACTTTGATTAATTTCAATTTTATGGAAAATTTCACCGATGGGGAAGTTGGAAAAGAAAAAAGTCAGTCTGCGTCTCGCTGTTAGCTTATCCTTGTTTTCCCATAGGAATTGAGGGAGTAATTTTATTTGATTGGATTTGTGGTTGCCGCAAAGTGTTCTTTTCTTCAGGCCCAGCTTCATTTTTTTTCTGCTGTGGCTTGACACGCTCATCTAATTTAGGGTGGATTTGTGAATGATTCTTGTCTGGAGGTATAACTCGCTGCAAGAACCTATTTATCATCTCGTAACTGGTAAATGTAATGACAGCAGATGGAGTTGTTCTCAGTAGATTTGTTGCACAGCCACGGTAAAAGCCACGGAAACCTTCCTTTTGGAACACCTTCTTGACGCAATCAACAACTCCTGCATATTGTACGTCAACCTTTCTGTTCTGTCCTTGCTCTTGGAGCCTTGAGCGTACAACCTGGTTATGTGAAATTTAGACATTATGAACAGAAAAGAAGAAAATTAAAATCGAAATACATATTCCAGCAGACATATATATTCTTGTTGATATGCCCATGACTACAAGAGAACTAGTGAGGAGAGCCTGACCAAACATACCTCGTGTGGGTAAGTCATGACAGAGGCAAGTACTTTTGCTATTGAAGAAGCAATCATAACACTTCCAGGATTCAGCTTATCAACATCTGTGTTATCTGATAAGTTCAAAATTATCAATGATTAGCAAAGATTAAATGTTACAAATCAACCGCTATATTTAACCAGGAAAAAATAGGGCAAAACGAAGTAAGTGATCATATTACTCTTTTTGGCCAAGTATGACTTGATTCTCTCATATGCAGGAAACTGAATAGCAACATGACTAACTCCGGCCAATGACGGCAGAATGCCACTGTTTCGAAGAATGAAAATAACATTAAGCGACCAAAAGAACGGAAAGAAGGAAACTAATTTTTGAAAAGAAAAGTTATGTCAAACTAGAATTCTAGCCACAAAATGTTTTCGAAAAGACCTGGATCTTATGAAGTTATATGTTGTAGCAGTTAAAAGAGACAATCACTAGAAAGATGCAACAATTACAAGAGTTCTACATCAACAAACAATAGGTTTTATCCCAAAAAATCGATGATTTCCAATTTTCATTTTAATAACCTAAACCACTGACCTATACAACCCCCGCACGCCTTCTTCACGTGCAATCCTTGTCAAAGCAGAAAGTATGCTTTTGTATGGAACCACATCTGATCTCATTCCCTGTGTCTAAAGAGGATGAAAAATTCCCATAATGGGACATCCATGCAATAAATGTGAATAATTAGATAATCATGGCCCAAAAAAAAAAAATTGTAATAATGAACAAAACTGAAAAGCTATATCAAAGTATTACTTCAAGAAACATCAACGTATCAAATGCAACAATAGTTTGAACTGGGGTTTCCTAGAATAGAATCCTGAAGTATTTCCTAGCTAGTATGACTATTTTCTTCAAATTTACCCCAAAAAAGGTCTTATACTTTCAATTTCCAAAGGGAAATGCAACATAGAGAAGCATGCTTTATTGCAGTAAAGAAACACACTCCAATAATTATTTAATAGTTCCTAGCCACAGATAAACTTACTAGATTTCACAGATTATGCATGCAATCAGGTGTAAAATAAGACACGATCAAAACGAAGATATTGCAGACAAATAAAGACCAACTTACTTGGAGTCTGGTCTTCACAACCCACAATGGATTAGTTGTGATGGCCGTGGCGGCTCCAGCACTAGCTGCAGCTATCATATTTTTACCAACTGAGAGTTGACTATTGCTATCCCCTGCAATATGACAATATAGAATGTCAACAGAACTCAAGCCAACCAAAAGGGTTCAATTGTCTACATGGCTCAGCAATAACTTAAAGCTTAATAGTCAATATTCAAAAGAGGACAATCATATATTTATCAAGTAAACAACAATGAAAAAGACAAACCATGTGTTAGGAGAAGACCTTTTAGTCGCTCATAAACTGTGAAGTATACCTACAAACAAAATGAGCACTCCTGTCACTTGGCAAAATTTTAAATTACATAGAATGGTATTTTGCACGTGTACATAAACTTGATCGATACAAGAAAAACAGATGCCGAAGGTCAGCATTTGATTCTTCAAAAAAACATATGGGATAGAAGCATGCCAGTAGAATTTCTCCAATTTGTAAAAGCAAAAGTTGGCTAACAATTCTCAAAGGAGAATAGCTTCTTGAAAGTTATCTGTGCATGATCTAATTCAATGACATATCAACCGGGTAAAAATGTTAAAAAGTAATGGCAAGGGAATCTTGCATCTAAAGATCCACATTCTCTTGGGAATTTGCGAATTGTAGAGAAAATTTGCTGAAAGCTTTATCTTCATGGAGGAAAAGGACTGGAAAACAGTTCAAACAAGCAGCTTTCTTATAGTCCTACATTTTGTAATGAAATATAAAAGATCGTTTGTCATTTCTGAAATAATTATTAAGAGAAAGAAACCAGATTTACTCAAAACCGAGTTTTCAAAAAAATTATGACTGGAGAAAAAAATAAATATACATAAAGGCTAAAGTGGAATAAGAATTACTTAAAAAACTGACTTGGCTCCAAAGAGGACATCAACAGTAAAGTTCAGAAGGAAAAGTCTATCAAAACAAGCGATATTTTTTTAATAAGATGTAAAGGCTTTATCTCAACATTGCAGAAGGGGATTCAACTGCTTTATGTACTTTTCTCTGGAAACAAATCATCAAAAGTAGTACTCACTGCCCAATTTGGTAGTAATGCTAGTAATGTTGGTGAAAGGCCGCGATACAATCCCTTGATACCTTCGTTCTTTAATATGTTCTGTAGACTTGTTATAATTATACTACCTGCGTGAAGTCAAGAAATGAAGAATACGCAACTATCACAATAAATAGGCATAGAAACAAAGAGTATCCATCAAACTCAAGTATAATAACATTTCATCCAAAGTAGTATCATTTATCAAATAATCAGACTGAGATGTGAACTTCATCTTAATGAAATTTGACTTTGAAGTTTATCTCAAGTCATGTCATAGGCCTTGAGCATGCAAAACAAATTTCTTCTTCAGGAATATATATATTGGTATTCTGAATAAAACTTTATAATGATAACTAGGATTTTATGCCGACCGTTGTCCTACCCAGCTCCTAGTTCACATGCTCCTTGTATGTCATAGGCCTTTCTCCTTTACAAGACCCATATGGACAGTCCATTTTCATAAAATGTGTACAATCATACTCATACTATTCATTTATGTCACGAAACTTAGACATGATCATTTTGTAACTGTTTAGTCTGATTTAGAACCACTGAGTCTCATGAACACGTCCCTTAACCATGTCCTCATGTCTAAATTTTCAGGAGTTGTTTCGTCTGAGACTGTATGCTCTTCCTATATTGGCACCAAAATTGCTTGCGACCTTGTGTACTTCTTTGAAATGAAACCAAACTAGCTAGCAGCACCCATTAAGCTAACATTTGGAGTGCCATGTTTCACGTAGTTTGATTCGACATACAAATAAAATCATTTATATGACAATTAAATACACCATACAAACTGAAAATTAAGTTACACCGACCCTCTATTCAACGTTCAAACTTCACACCCTACAATGGTGTGTTTGGAATTGAGGTGTTGCGCCATTTTAACCACAGCTACTGTTACATAGAATCATTAGCTATCAAGTATAAGGGAGCAGGTGACTGGTAAACAATAGCTACCAAGTACTATTGGGTGCTTATCAATCACTAAAGTGAACCATATCACTATAGCAATTTCAAAATTAAATAGAATCAAAGAAGTTACAAACAAGCCCTAAGACTATCATCCAAATTACACTGAAGCGAAAGAAACAAAGCCAAAATAAGCACAAGAAAGCACTAAACAGAAATTATTCAAGGTTTAAAAGAAACAACTGTACCTCTGCGAACAGACTGAGGCCCCTCAGGGAGGCCATGTACCTGTAACCTTGTCTTGATCACATCCAACGGGCACACAAAAGTTGCCGCAATTGCACCTACAATAACCCCAAAACACAAAGAAAAATAAATAAAAAAAGAATCCACAATGTTCTAAAAAAATCAAAACAAAATGCCTACACAACCTCAAATCCAACGAATTCAAACACCCGCATAAGAATTTAAAAAAAATGAAACTAACCAGCTGCAGCTCCAGCTGCCGCGTGGCAAACTAAGTCCCTGGCTGTTCGAGCTTGTGATGATTTCCCACCACCTCCTCCTCCTCCACTCATCTTCTACAGTTTCAAAACAGATCTATCTGTTTGTCTCAGCACATATATAAATATACGACATCCAATATATATACATACACACATGTGTTTGTAATTGTGTATATATATATATAAATAAGTAGTTGCTTATAAAAGTTCAATTTGGAATCTGGGTTACATTGACTGGTTGAATTGAATAGATTTGTTGTCTTGTTTGAAGGATTAGGGAAGGATGGTGAATTGAAGAACACCGAACAGTTGTTGGACTACGTGTTTCACACTCGGTGGTTTCACACACCCAAACCCATTACTCTGTTTCTGTGTTTTTGCGTTAACTTTGTCGAATATTTTTTTTTTTTTCAGTTCTTTTTCTTGTTTTTTTTTTGCCCCTTTTATGAGAGATTCCATAAATGGAGAAAATTGAATTTGCTGATGTTGTCGCAAATCAGACCTTTTTTGTCTGTAACGCGTGGGGACTAGGGAAATTATCAAATTTTGACATTTTGAAATTTTAAGTACCATCGCAAATATTGCAAATTTCTTAGAAAAGATTGTTTTAGTGATAAAGATTTTGAGTTTTAGTGATTTATTTTCTCAGGTTTAGGATTCCACACGAAATATAAATTTTGAAAATTAATTGAGGCGTGTATAAATTTATTCGAACACTCTGATTACTAAAAAAAAATGTCTTAGAAATTTGTCCCAAAATAATTACATAATTTTGACATGGATTTTGTTACATTTTCAATTATTGCGATGTGTTGACGGCTGATTTTGGTCTCAGGGTAATATTGGAATATCACTCCCGAAGAAATCCTCCCTCAATAGTGAATTTGTTTGGTTATGGGGGACCAAATGCAAACTTAGCAAAAAACAGATAAACACACCAATCAACAAGGAGATTTAACGTGGTTCGGTGGATTTGGATCCGACCTACGTCCACGGACACAAACAAGATGGTACTTTTATTACTGAAATACGCTTCTCAGATCTTTTTTGTGTTTACAAGTCAGAGCTTGATGATTCTGATCTCAACTTTTAACTTTCAACTTGTTCTCCCTTTTACCTATGCTCTACCCTCCTATTTATAATAGTGTAGAAATCATATTCCTATTTGTACAAGAATTTCCTAGTTGAAACAATTTCATTTCCCATAAGGATTCCTAGTCAAAACTGTTCTCTTTTCCCATAAGGATTCCTAATCAAAACTACATTTACTTCATTTATCCTATTAGGATATTAACTCACCAGTTTTCCTCATGAAAATAGGATAACTTGTCATCTTATCCATAATGATAGGGTGTTATCTTCTGGAGCACGCCTCGCTATATGGTCGGTCTTCATGAGGTCGGTCACAATAGTTTTTTGTACTGAGAGTGCTGCTGTCGACCTGATAATTGCCCGGTCATCCAATCTTTAAGTGGTCGGGTTTAACGATCTTAAGTGCTCGACCCCTGACTCATGTGGTCGGGTCGGTATTTAATGGTCTCGATTAAGAAGGGATTTACCCTTTTACCCCTGACGTACTGCTTAAATATCATAGTGCTTAAAAACACCATCAACATCTATCCCCTAGTTCTCGGTAACAACGAGTTTGCGAGTTGATGCCGGGAACTATAAAAAAAGATGGTGTGTCGATGAATCCGTCGGTGGTCACTCCAGGATTCGCAGAGAAAAATGCCTTGGCTGCAAATCTGGTCCTTCCTGCCACCTTCATGTGCTCAGTCAACGAGGATCCTGATATCTACCCGTGGAGAAAATGTTTTGCCCTTATGCTGATGACGATCGACTCGGTGGGACGGAACCCGACTCGGAGCTGAGAAGAACATTTGGCTCTGGGGGAATGTCACCTCCCCAGACCAATAGAGGGCCTAACATGGGGGAGATGCTCCGATCCCATGCCGATGATAGGTCTCTCGGTGGGACGTATCCCGACCCCGAGCTGAAGAAAGACTTGGCTCTGGGGGAATGTTACATCCCCAGTCCAAAGAAGCGGACTCGGTGGGACGTAACCCGACCCCGAGCTGAAAGAAAGACTTGGCTCTGGGGGAATATTACATCCTCAGTCCAAAGAAGCCGACTCGGTGGGACGTAACCCGACCCCGAGCTGAAAGAAGACTTGGCTCTGGGGGAATATTACATCCACAGTCCAAAGAAACCGACTCGGTGGGACGTAACCCGACCCCGAGCTAAAAGAAAGACTTGGCTCTGGGGGAATGTTACATCCCCAGTCCAAAGAAGCTGATTCGGTGGGACGTAACCCGACCCCGAGCTGAAACAACATTTGGCTCTGGGGGAATGTCACAACCCCAGACCAATAGAGCCGACTCGGTGGGACGTAACCCGAACCCGAGCTGAAAGAACAAGCGGCCTCGGCGGAACGAAATCCAGCCCCGAGCCGAATAACCAAGCGGCCTCGGCGGAACGAAATCCAGCCCCGAGCCTAATAAACAAGCGGCCTCGGCGGAATGAAATCCAACCCCGAGCCGAATAACCAAGCGGCCTCGGCGGAACGAAATCCAACCCCGAGCCTAATAAACAAGCGGCCTCGGCGGAACGAAATCCAGCCCCGAGCCGAATAACCAAGCGGCCTCGGCGGAACGAAATCCAGCCCCGAGCCGAAAATAAACATCGGTCTCGGCGGTACAAGAGCAGACCCAAGCCGGAAAGAAACATCGATCTCGGCGGTACAAGAGCAGACCCGAGTCGGAAAGAAACATCGGTCTCGGCGGTACAAGAGCAGACCCGAGCCGGAAAGGAACATCGGTCTCGGCGGTACAAGAGCAGACCCGAGCCGGAAAGGAACATCGGTCTCGGCGGTACAAGAGCAGACCCGAGCCGGAAAGGAACATCGGTCTCGGCGGTACAAGAGCAGACCCGAGCCGGAAGGACACATCGGTCTCGGCGGTACAAGAGCAGACCCGAGCCGGAAAGAGACATCGGTCTCGGCGGTACAAGAGCAGACCCGAGCCGGAAAGAAACATCGGTCTCGGCGGTACAAGAGCATATACCCGAGCCGGAAAGATACATCGGTCTCGGTGGTACAAGAGTAGACCCGAGCCGTAAAACAAATATCAAAACCATTGTGTGGGCCACAACAAAGAAGCATAAATAAATGTCAGCCTAAGAAAGAAGAGGTCTTACTCATTTTGGGATCCGTTGTCTTTCTTACAACTCTACAAGGGTCACTACAAGTAAGGCTCTTTTAATACGTCCTCTCTGCATTTCAGTATTCCACGCATCCGACCGGATGACTTCCGCTATCAACTTTGGTCGACCTCAAAAACAGAATGGTCTATGTACTCACTGAGATAGCCTTCTTTCACCAAGTCTTCCACCTGCTCCCGCAGGTCTCTGCACCCATTCGTGGCATGTCCCCTTACGTTATGGTAGATACAGTAAGCCCTACTATTTCCCTCCTCAATCGGGAACCTTCTCAAATTAGGCTCGGCCAACAGACCTTTGTCCTGGATTTCCCGAACTATCTGGGTCATAGGTTTGTTCAGGGGGGTGTATACTGTCCTCCCCGCGACACGGTTGACTTGGACATATGACTTTATCTCTTGAACATTACTACTCGGAGGTGTCGGTCTGAGTTTCTTCTGCTCCGGGACCGGTCTCCTCAAATTTCTGATCGAATCCCACTGATTGTCTGACCTGAGTATCTTAGCCTTTCGGGTGTCTACTCCCCGGACAATCTTTTTCTCCTCCTCTATTAAGATAAACTTCCTGGCCAACTCCAGGGCAGTGGCATAATCCGATACGTCTTGAATCCTCAGGTGAGTCCACAACTTCCCGACCTTCAGACCTCCCTTGAGACTTTCTAGCGCTTCCGATGACTCGTACGCTCCGACCTCGAGCACCAAATTGTGGTACCTTTCAATAAAATTCCTCAGGGGCTCATCATCCCCCTGCTTCATCAGTCTCAATTCTCCCACCATTTTCTTTGGGACGCATGCCCCTTTGAAGTGCCGAACAAATGACTTCCTGAGTTGCACGAAGCTTCCGATGCTCCCTGGGGCTAGACTTCTGAACCACAGAATGGCAGATCCTCCCAAGGTTAGAGGGAAAACTTTACAAACGGCATCCCCTACTACTCCTTGGACCTCCATTAATAGGACAAAACTTTCAATGTGAGACTTTGGATCTGAATGGCCTTTGTAGGGCGTCATGGATGGCATGTTGAAATGTCTTGGGAATTTTGCCGACCTTATTTCTTCTGTGAAGGGAGATTCAACCTCGCCATCCCGAGCATCTGATGTATCAGTTTTGGGGTTTACTCCCCACTTGGCCATTTCTTTTCTTAACCAAGACTTTATACTGCCATCTGTGTCACTATGCTGCCTCCCGCGGCCTCCTTCGCGTCTGTCACCACGGGTGCGGCGTTCCTTATGACTTGAGACTTCCCGTCCAGTTTCACTATCCTTCATGTTTCCCCTTCTTGTGTCGCGAGGGCCATCACGGGATGAATCTGGCGACTGTCTCCCCTCTTCTTCTTCCACGTATCCTCCTCTCGTGTAAATCTTTTTCTATCACTACGTACCTCAATCCGTAGGGACCCTTCCTCCTCGGTTCTTCGTCATCACTCACATCTGCGACCCTTTTTCCTTCCGTTATTTCGCCTCTCCTCCGACTGGTTCCGGCTTCAAGTTTCTCATTATTCGTTTCTTCCATCCTCTCCAGTTTGTTCATCATGGATTTCAGAAGGATTTGATTTTCCTCCATATCTTTCCTCATATTTTCCTCCATTTTCTCCATCCAATATGCAACCGAGCTCCCTGATGATTGGTGGTTTCCGCCTTCCGCCATCGTCTCACTACACGAGTTGCTTTTTGTTCGATTCCCCACAGACGGCGCCAACTGTTGACGGCTGATTTTGGTCTCAGGGTAATATTGGAATATCACTCCCGAAGAAATCCTCCCTCAATAGTGAATTTGTTTGGTTATGGGGGACCAAAGGCAAACTTAGCAAAAAACAGATAAACACACCAATCAACAAGGAGATTTAACGTGGTTCGGTGGATTTGGATCCGACCTACGTCCACGGACACAAACAAGATGGTACTTTTATTACTGAAATACGCTTCTCAGATCTTTTTTGTGTTTACAAGTCAGAGCTTGATGATTCTGATCTCAACTTTTAACTTTCAACTTGTTCTCCCTTTTACCTATGCTCTACCCTCCTATTTATAATAGTGTAGAAATCATATTCCTATTTGTACAAGAATTTCCTAGTTGAAACAATTTCATTTCCCATAAGGATTCCTAGTCAAAACTGTTCTCTTTTCCCATAAGGATTCCTAATCAAAACTACATTTACTTCATTTATCCTATTAGGATATTAACTCACCAGTTTTCCTCATGAAAATAGGATAACTTGTCATCTTATCCATAATGATAGGGTGTTATCTTCTGGAGCACGCCTCGCTATATGGTCGGTCTTCATGAGGTCGGTCACAATAGTTTTTTGTACTGAGAGTGCTGCTGTCGACCTGATAATTGCCCGGTCATCCAATCTTTAAGTGGTCGGGTTTAACGATCTTAAGTGCTCGACCCCTGACTCATGTGGTCGGGTCGGTATTTAATGGTCTCGATTAAGAAGGGATTTACCCTTTTACCCCTGCCGTACTGCTTAAATATCATAGTGCTTAAAAACACCATCAACACGATGTTTGCTATTATTGTGATAAATATTTACTATGAGTTTTTTTTACCACACTTGTGATGAGTGTCATAAAACTTTATTATAAAAAATAATAATACTAATTTTTTTTTAAAAATACTGGAAAAATCTCACGTCATATATACTATGATCATTGAATTTTGATATGAATACGTGAGTAAACTGATATTATCTCAAACTCTTACAATAATATTATCTAATACTCAAACTTAAAATCTTAAAGATAATATCCCAAACTCCAACAGCTGAATTACCACAATTGACCGCAATTTGTTGACATGAAAATGACATGATTGGATAATAGTTAGTGCTGTCATTTAGCTAATGCCATATATATAGAACAACAAATGTGATATTTTGAGTTCCAGAATGTTTAAAGTTCATAATTTTGGCATCTAAGGATATGGTTCGGTGATAAGTGGTTTAAGATTTAGTTGTTCGGTTTTGGATTCCAGTGTATGAGGTGTATTTTTTATAAAAGTTTAAGACAATCGAGAATTTTATATATTCTACTTAAATTTTGATGGAATGGTTTAGCGATTGGATTTCCAATATTTTCAAAAAAAAAAAAAAAATTGATAACTTATTGTAACTAATATAATTGAGCTCAAGTTTATCATAGATCTGATGATATATTATATAAAAAATAAATAAATAAATAAAAACTTATAAAAATTTATACAAAACAATAAAGACAAATCATGTAGTAACTTTTTTTTTTCTGGTTTTTAATGTTTTTGTATAAATATTTGTATAATTATTTGCATGAATATCATTACTCTAAATTATATATTATAGATTTATTGGAATGTCAAATTGATAAAAATTTGTTAGATTCATACGTTTTAGTACTAGACTCTTCGTTGTATTATTTCACTCAAGGTATACGTGAGTTTTTTTTTTTTTTTTTTTCCTTCTTCTCTATTGTAAATAAAAGTAGTTATTTCATAAGTTGTAATTAAATATTTATTTGATTGGAAACACTCCTGGTATTATCAATAAACACTTTTATTTGTAATTCGATTTCGACATATGATATGGATCACGTAAAGAACCTTTTTTTTTTTTTTCTCTTTTTCTTTTTGAATAAAAGTCTGGACCAACTTAGCCATTGGCTTTTTTGATTTGACAACTGTATATGCCAAGAGTGGTCCTAACATGCCATTATATTTTTTTTTGAAAGACACTTCCTTTTAGATAATATAGGGAATTTTTTTATAAAATAATAATAATAATAATATAATTCGTTTAACTCTTGGAGAGTTGGAGTAAATGAAAGAATTCTGTGTGTTTATGTGGAACTAATAAGTGGATTAAGAGAATATTATAAATTCATTCAAATTTATGACAATTCATCACTTGCTTAATGAATTACTCTGCCACATGTCTACAAAGGCATGGTGGAATGATTTTCAACCCGTTTCTTTTAATTTATCATGTGGGTTCGAATTTTAAGGATATAAATTAAATTTGGATTTCATCAATCCTCTTAAAATTTTACAAAAAATGAATGAGACACACACATATTTTTAAAAAAATTAAATTTTGAATCTATTAAGAAAATACATTTTGATTATGACTCTAAGAAAATTACCAACTATCCACCAGATTTTTTGAAGGGAGTTCGAAAAAACAATTTATTTTTGAAATTTATCTGTAATCGATTTCATTAAAAGGGATATTGTCCACCCAAATTGCTATTTTTTTAGGTGGAAAATATCATTTTCATAACTAATTTTTAATATAAAATATTCATAATTATTAATTTTAGGTAGAAAATATTTTTTTTAAAAATAAAAAAATAATGTATTTTTCCGAATTTTAATTAAAGATAATTCCCATAATTCTATATTAAACCATCAAACTCATTGGAATGGGAATGGCCCAAAGTGGATTTGATTGAACGGGGGTGCTATATATAAAACATGCTTACAAGCTACTGGGGGCTCAATTGTAGTATAATAGTGTCATGGGCTTCAAACTTCCAAAAAGAACCCACGATAGGAAAAGAAGCGAGTTTTTTTTTATTGACTATTCTAGTTCTTGGCCACCCAATATGACGAAAAAAATTATTACATGGTAAGCCTTTTGTGGGAATCATTTATTTATTTTATATTGTTGATGGCTGATTTTTATTTCATGGGTAATTCGGGAAAATCAAAATTCGAATAATCCCCATTCAACTGTGAATTTATTTGATTTGGTAAGCCTTTTGTGGGAATCATTTATTTGATTTTTCAATGTACGATTCCACGGAGAGTTTTCGAAAGTCAAGCTTTCGCCGATAGTTATTTTATGGGAATATCATTTCCAAGAAATGATATATTATCATTATTTATAGGACATCGATTGGCAGTGCGCTCCCACTAACCCTCTTATATACACAAGAATCATTTCGTTTTGAAATAAATCATATACCATTATGATTACCTCAAAACGATAATTCCAAGAACCTATGTTTGCTTCAATCCAAACATGGATCGAATAACCTGCAAACCTTGTTTGCTAGTTTTGGTACGACAAAACCGTCAGGATGTTGTAAACATCCTCTAAAGGTTTCCTTTTCAGGAAAGCGATTTTCCCGTAATGCTGTCATATTTCATACATGTAACATGCAGCTTTAGCAAGCATTATCCAAATGGATTTATTGTGGCAACAGTTAAAAGGTTGAATCGTAATCAACACAATGTTGATAACGATACATTTCCGCTACAAGCCTAGCTTAGTACGTTGGTATGTTGCCATCCATGTACGTCTTCCTTGAAGACTTATAAGTACCAATAGGCACAATGCCTTGTGGTACATCAACTAGTTCTAAACATGTTGATATACATGGAATCCATTTCGGATCATATGGCACTTTGCCATAATAGGGAGTCGATACCTTGTATCACTTCCTCATTCGTAGTCAGTTGGTATACCTCAAAAGATATACATCTTTATGAGGTGAGATCGGAAACTCATACCCCAGGTTGTTTTCTGACTCTCTCCGACTTACGTGGTTCTTGTGTATACGAAGATTAATGGTAATAGTTTCATCCTTGATGAACTATAAGTGTTCCATTAGGATTCGATGCCTGAAATAGTATTACTCTGATTTTCATCGAGTTTTACTATCCTCCCACTTACCACTGCATATCGGTATTCCTCTTAGGAAAACCGCATGGTGAGCAACAATCTAATTGTTCTCTCGTGAGTTGTATAAGTACAATACTTATGCTATCCCTAGGATAACCTACAATTAGCACGAAATCTGTCAAACAGATTTTATGGAACCTTATTCAAAATAAGTTCCGCACTGTTAAAGTGTATCCGTTGAAGGAAATGGTAGCTCAGAGCGACTCATGATTAACCTTATCATGTCCAACAAAATTCGGTTTCTCGGTTCGGACACACTGCCACCTTGACGTGTTCCAAGAGGAGTCCTCATTTGAAAGAATACTATACTCTTTCAAGTATATTAGAAACTTATTGCTTAAGTATTTTCCATTACGGTCTTACCGTGACGGTATAATACTATAGCCGATCTGTTTGTCTATTTCGTGTCGAAACTCTAAAGTTTCTGATTTGTGTTCTTCAAAAGAAACACATAACCATAACGCGATGCCACATCCGTAAAGGTCACGAAATATTCATATCCACCTCTAGCCTAGCTAGACATGGGCCCACTTGCTTCACTATGAACTAGGGCTAACAGATTGGTGGCATTTACACTTTTACCAAGTAAATAGTGTTTTAGGCATATTGCCCAATAAAACTAGATTCATAGACTTTATTTGAATAGAATCAAATCAGTCCGAGTACCCACTCTTCAAAAGTGTGGATATACGAGTCTTGTTTAATTGTGTCCCAGACAACAATGCCACAATTAAGTTTCATCTGATCAAATCAGTTGGAGCTATTTGTTTGTCATTATATACGTTTGAGATTTTATTTATATTCATAATATAAATGCTGTTATTCACATCTAATGTGTTTATCTCAATATCATCTTTATATAATAAAACACTTTAGTATTTTAGAATATAAAGGTTCACCCGCAGCGGGTTAAACACTGATATAGAGATAATGTATCTAGTCAAACCAGTTACATTATAACAGTTTCCTAATCCTGCTCATAGCAAATTCTGAACATCAGTATATATTTATGTACCATACTAAGTATTTAAAATCTAATTTCAATACTAGTAGTGAACATAATCTTGAAAAACATATTTGAAGTCAGAGCCTTGCTCGTTCTTCAATTCCTTTTTGGGATATGTCCTTTATCTTCCCAAAAGATTATAATGATTTTGCCTTTGCCTTTTTTCAACATTTTAGAAGCCTTTGGCCAAGCCTTGGCCTTCTAGAATATCGAAGTAAAGTGCACCTTGCGCTACTTGCCTAATTGCAAAGTTTGACTTTGTCTCCTTGAGAATAGTCATTTAACTCTCCAAGAGTTTCCAATTGCAATTTTAATAGATTAAGCATTAAAGTTATCATCACATAAATCTTCCAAAGATTATGCTCTACTATTTGCTTAACTCCGGGCTTAGGCCTAATATGTTATTTTATCAAATAAAGTAACTTATTAGTTTCCAGGACCATCCTGAATATTTATTCCCATTTGAAAATTAAACCATTTAAATACAATTTCCCTAGGATCATGTTTTAAATGCCAATCTTTCAATTTTATCTTGATTTTAATAGTCCAACTATTTAATCAACGATTTAGGTACTATATATTATAATGATTATGATAGTCCAACTATTTAATCAAATATAATTTAAATTAATTAACCTCAATTACATTGATTACTATAGTCCAACTATAAAATCAACTATTAATCGAAATTAATTAATTCAAATATATTGATTACTATAATCCAATTATATAATCAAATATAATATTGTCCAACTGTTTTATTAAAACAACAATTTAAATATTAGTCAAACTAACATTTAATTTATTTGACGAATGATGTTTATTTTGAGCGCGTATGGCAAGTAATTAAACGAGTATTGCAAATTCAATTCTTGCCTCCCACTATTTTTCGGCGAGCCTCTAACCCTCTGTCGAGTACTCGGGAAACCGTGTTTCCTAGTGGGCTAGGATTCCGTTAAATATCACACAATCTTGACTTTGGCCAACAAATTGTATGATAATTAACTAGGTAGATCTCTAAGATCGATTGGATCCAATCCAATTCCTAGATCCGATAGGGGGACATCCAAGTCCGAAACATATATCTTATATATGCCAATACATCCAATGTATTACCTAACCTTTTTCCTCTGAATCAGCTAAGCCTTGGCTTTGGCACAACAAACTTAGTGATCCCAGTCAAGCGAGACCCATTGACCATGGAAAGCTTCGTAATCAATGTCGATGGACAAGAAGTGGTCTTGACTTTAGCCAACAAACCACAACTTGGACAAGACACTGATATGGAACAAAGCCTTCGTGATTCAAACACATCCTCGACAGACAAAGGCTTTGACTTTGGCCAACAAACCAATGTCGTCTTAGATCTTGAGTGAGAATCACTCAATGGAAGGAAAGACGCTTAATATTTTACGAGGGTTTTTCGAGTGCAAATTGGCAACCAATTTATTATCTTTGTTAAGGTCTCATCATCATACACCCTTAAACATGCATTCTAAATACATAACAAAGCGCATATGAAAATTAATAATGATATGCAGATGGATACTTTACACATTGATTCTAGATCAAATCTCTCCATTTCTCTCTCCCGCTAGCACAAATATTTCTTCTACCCGTTACACTATACTTCTAAAGAAACCTCATTTACATTGAGGGGAATAGGTGAGAAGAGAATACAAAGAATAACGAGGTAATAAGGCTGGACAAGCAGGTCCAATTAATAAATCAAATTTATTACAACAATTTCTAAAATTACCCCACCCATCTAATATCCATCCGATATACATTATTCATGCATCGCAACCACGTATTCACACAAGCATGTTATCAATCAATCTAATCAAATTAATTAATCTGATAATTAGTGATCATCCAATGTTCAAACAACGATTTGATTTTGTTCGAGTCAAACTCGTTTTGCGAATAAGTACTTAAAGTACGAATTCTCGAATTAAATTAAACTACATCATTAAATCCAATTTAATATGCATTCAATTCTAATTCGCTATTAATTCCAAATTAAATATCACACTTTATTACGAACCTTTACGACTTAAATTCCAAATTTAATCGTTACGAGTCTCAAAGCCCGATTAACGTCCAACGTCAATTTAATTAAAGTCTAATGGACTTTTAATTAATTTCTTAAGGCGTGGACTTTTGGTCAACTCAGATCAAACCGAATAACCAAAATCCAATCCGGGAGTTACCCCATAAGCCTAAAAATCAATCTTGGCCCATTAGGCCCAATTAAACTTTAAAGGTTCATTACGTTGCATTTGAGCTTTATGGAAGCGGTTTTGGGCCCAATTGGATCCAATCCATTTGCCTTAACCCAACTTTGTACAACAAAGCCCATTTAGCCATTTACAACATTTCAAGCCCAATTTCCAAAATTAGCCCAATTAACTAAATTACTAAAATCCAATTTTACAATTTAATTAATCAAAGTGCATTAACATAATTAATAACCCAATCATTATTTCCAAAACACAAATTAGGCTCATTAATCATGCTCATCATTATTAAATTATGTCCAACACAATTTAACATAAATCAAACCCATTTACATGCTCACTTTGTGTCTCGGCAATAGGGTTTTTTGTCAAATTGCAAATCCAATCCAATTGAATCCAATTAAACATTACATCAATATACCCAACATGATTCTTACTCATCTAACGAATCAAAAAATCAAATTTCCAAGACATCAAATTTAGGGCACCATTCGGCCAACACCAAAAATTGGGCAAATTTGTTCCAAACAATTTTTAATCAAATTGATCCAATCAATCATCAATTAAAACACATTCAAGCATACTTAATCATCCAATTTCATAATTGCATGCTCAAATTCAATTTTACCCATGTCATGCTTTATAACATTCTCGGCAATTTGGGGATTTTACGTCCGATTCGAATTCAATCCAATTAATTTCACAATCGACATTAAATCATATTCCCGCATGATTTCCAATACATCCAATGATCAAAAATCAAAAATCCCAAGACATAATAGCATTATCAAATTCGGCCAAGGTAACAATTTGGGGAAAAAATGATCCAATCACAATTTCTTGAATTGATCCAATCAATCTTCAATTCAACATCAATTAAGCATACAAAATCATCCAATTTCATTTAAACATGCTCAAAATCAATTTACCCAAATTTTAACCCTAAACTTTTTTCATGCTTTTCCTTGCTCAAGATACCATTGTTAGTTATTCTAGGTCTCCAAGATCGAATTAAACAAGCATGAATCGTGTGAATACAACGACGGAAGTTGCAGAATACTTACATCGAGTGGTTGAGCGACGCAGAGAGGCAACGAAAACTGAAATTCTGCTCACTGGTAGAGGCGGCAATGGGCTGCTGTTGTTTCTGATTTTCGGCCTTCAATCAACAAGAAACCAAGCTCCAAGCTTCGTCATTTGATTCCCAGCTCATGGGTGGACTTCCCTATCACCTTCGCATGATCCCGGAGTGTGCTTGCACTCTTGTTTTTGCATCAAAAACGCACTTTGCTTCCCTCCATTTTCGGTCACTGCCCAGCAAAACCAGAAATGGCGTGAGAGAGAGGAAGAAGAAGAAGAGGAGGAAGAGAGAGAGGAGGGGAAAATGTGTTATACAGTTTTTTGTGATTTTGTGTATCTAATACACATGAAATGAAATTCAAGTTCATTTCCAACACATTTGGATTTAATTGCCATCCACACACATCACTCATCACATCAATCAAGTCACATCAATCAATCAAGTCACATCACTCAAAGTGACAAGTGATTTGACGCTTGAAGCGACTAGCGATTTGACGCTTGATTTGACTTACGTACCGCACTCGAATTCGAAATGCGAATACGCTCGCAAATAATCCAGGGCTCGGGTTCGCTAATTCCAAATTAACGAATTTTCCGTTGCGTCGTAATTAAATGATTACGCCTAGCGAAATCACTATTCACGTCGTTAACGAATTAATTCTAAATTAATTCGTTCGCTCGAATTAAAATCTAATTTCTATTCTGCGTTGAAATCCAATTTCGTTTAATATATCGAATATATTAATTTATCAATTAATTCCAAATTAATCGTTCTCTCTCTTTAAATGATATTTTATCCCAGATTAAATATCTGTAATTAATCCCATATTAATTTTCTCTCTCATCTAATTAATCCCAGATTAATTAAAAGTGCGAGTCATACGTCATCGGTGAATCTTTGGGAAGCGACCCATGAGATCCCCCGATATGTTGGCAGTAAATTCGGTCGTCGGACTATCCGAACACGTAAGTACCTCGTACTACGTTTGTACCGATTTACAAGACAAGGTTGGCCTCTAGCAAAGCGTCATGCCTCCCAATTCTCCGGAAATATCCTTACAGGAATAAAGGATCTATATCAGGCGTAGTATACTTAGTATTGCGTATTTCTGTCCAGTATCAGATGATCACATGCGAGGCCTAGGGATGGTACAGTGTCTGCCCCGTACGAAACATATATCGGATTACGATCAACTAGTCTCTTTAAAATCGGATAATCATGACCAAGTCATATTATCCCGACGGTTGCAACCTTATATAGAGAACCAGTTCTGTATCCCTACGCGATCATCAACTCCATATGACTAGAGTGACTCTTCCGTCTTGACATCACACCCGACACACTACGATTCTCGATATACCCAGAATTGACGTACACAGAAACCGGTTAAAGCCCTGGACGACCTCAACCAAAGTATATTGATTGTCGTATGCATTAGCGGTGCAAGTCTCAGGTTAAGACCAAATACACCTACCCTGATTGCGGACTCCCATAGACACATAGTCATACTACCAATGGGATTCTGCGGGGTCTATCCAGAGCGAAGCTGTTTCCCGTATCATCGATGAAACACAACCTCCTATTACACTTGCATGAGTATCATATACCCAAATATATGAGAACTATGATGTCGTGCCCTCACAACGCGCACAAGTGTAATACTAGTCTTTTACGCATTCATCGATGTCCAATCTCGATAATGCTTTGACTAGGGATATTTAATGATTTATCCTTCGTGGATTGATACTGTCTCATATTTTTCTCAATCCAGGAACAAATCACAGGGACCTCCTATCATTTATATATCTAGGTGATCTAATCACAAATGATAAGAGTGCAATCTCCTTTGTCACATAGTTAATTTGTACAACAACACCGTGATCTGTACAAATAGTGACGCTATGGGTCATAATTGTCCAACACAAATTCTACTATTACAACAGCTTATGACGTCAGTCACGTTTCCTTGTCATTATTGCCCATTACTCGTAGTCTCGTACGTTTCGCCCATCAGCCTTTACTCGTACGTTACGTCCATCAACTGACTGGTGATTATAGATTTCATATAAGTCTTACGTCATTCATACATATGCATAAGGTTCAACATCCCTGACCTAGGTAACCGGGTTGGTGTGCCGAGACATGTAACATCTTTCATTATGTCTACTAACAGATCAGGTCGGTGTGCCGAGACTCTATATGCTTGGTCTGATTTCCTCGACCGGGCCTGATCTGCTAAGTCGATCCTGACTTCAGAGGCTGACACGAGGCTCTGAATGCCGAGTCTGATGCCAATGCTGCCCTGAGTGTCTGATGCTGAGACTGCCGTGAGAGTCTGATGCCAAAGCTGTCCCGAGAGTCTGATGTTGGGACTGACCCAACCACATCAGGTAAGTCTTCACAAACATTATAGTGTTGTCGGACTTGACCACCTCGGACATGATCACCTCGGATCCCAACGTGTACCTCAGGCTTGGGACCCTCTGCCGACCTCTTATTTTCACAATGTCCTTCGACCTTTATCTGTTAACTGCTATCATCATTCTACCTTTCCTAGAGATTCTGATTTCTTGGGAGCTGAAAACCACCATTAACATATATCTATGCACCCATTCAATCAAATTTATCATCGTGTATATTTATGATAGATCGTATTGCTAAATTAACTGAACCATGTCCAATAAAGACTGCAAAATGATTCTTACTAAATTAAAAATTCTTTACAAGTCTCCTTAAAGTACCAAAAATTATCATACATTTGTGATATTGTCAAAAATAATTTATTAGAAACTTGTCTCATATGTCCGTTTTTCCATCCAAAATGTGTACTACTAACTAACAGTGATAAACTAATTGCATAAGCACATCCACAAGTTCAATCTTTAAGTGATGTGAAATTTTAAGATAATTGTAAATGTGAATTTCAATAAAAAATGAGTTACATGTTTTGAAATTTAATGTAGATAGTTGTTAAAAAGTTTTAATTGGAAAAGTTTTAATTGGGAATTTACAAGAATGAATGAAAAAGAGTTGTTACAAGGTTTTTAAACCTCATCCCATAATGGAAATCTATAACACCAAATTTTTATTTATAAGGTGTTATGTTGTGAGTTGGGTTTGGGCCCCAAGGGGTACCCATTTTTGTGGAAGGGTAAGGAGCTAGCCAAAGTTGGTTCTCCACACATGCGCGCGCCGCCGTCCGTCGTTCGGTTCGGGACGGGTGCATATAGATATATTTTTTTTTGGAGAAAATAAATTTAATTTTTTTCCTCTCCAAAAGAAATTGTAATAGCTCTTACTCTAATTATTTTGTAACACGTTTTCATTGAAAAAAATTTATTTTTTCAAATTCGTAACAGCCCTATTTATTTTTTAACACGTTTTAGCTTTATTTCTTAAACATGTTTTGTTTTATTTAATTGTAAAAACGTAAGAAATAAATTAATAAATATTTTGTAATTAAACTCCAACATTTTTAAAAAATAAATGTTAAAAGTTATTGCCAACGTTTATATTTCCCCTATATATATATCATGCTTCTTTGTTTAAAAAATATAAGGAACAAACAGAAAAAATTCGAGAACAAACTGAAAAAAACGAGGGAATTGTAGATCGATTTTTTTTTCTTTTAACCGAGAGAAAAAGAGAATTGTTTCAAACGAGAGCAAACATTTTTTCTTTTCACTGAGAGGAACAAAGAGCAAATATTTTGTTTCAAACTGTTTCGATTCCGAGCAATAGTTTTCGAGAGTTGAGTGTCAGTTTTCCAATCAGGTTTCAGTGTTAACCGATTGAGACAATGTTTATCTGGGTTGTTTTATCCTGGGGATGTCGGGGCCGATTACTGCTAGCATAAATTTCTGGGCAGAGCCGCGAAACGTATTAAAGAGAACGACATAATCCGCGACTCAACCCAGTTTCGATTTTTGTTTCTTGGTGAACGATAATATTGTTTTAACTTAAATCTGTCTCTACAATTTTAAGACGTTCCATATCTGCCATGTCTGTTTCTACTACTTCTGCCACGAACACTATTGCCTTCGATTCTGCTGCTGTTGACTTGAACAAACCATTTCGGTTTCAAGGGTTTCATTTTAAGCGTTGGAGATTAAAAATGCTGTTTTTCCTCACCATTAAAAAATTAGCAAATTATTATATGTCTGAAAAACCGAATTGTCTGATGACCCTACCGTAGTCCAAATTAGAGAGCATGAAAATTGGGAAGAGAATGACTTTATATGCAAAAATTACATACTTAATGGTTTGTCTGATGAATTGTATGATATTTATAGTTATAGGAAAACTGCTAAAGATGTTTGGGATGCCCTTCAGAATAAATATGATACTGAAGAAGCTAGTTTTAAAAAATATGATGTTAGTCGTTACCTTAGGTATCAAATGGTAGATGACAAATCAGTAGAAATCCAATCCCATGAACTACAAAAAATAGCCCATGACATTATATTTGAGAGTATGTCTCTAGATGAACAATTCCAAGTAGCTGCCATAATTGATAAATTACCCCATCCTGGAAAGACTTTAAAGGTACCCTTAGGCATAAAACTAAAGAATTTTCCCTAGAAAGTCTTATTACCCGTCTTCGAATAGAAGAAGAAGCTCGTAAACAAGATCAAAAAGAAAAGATCCTAATTTTGTCAAACAATAAAAAACCTGTCTCAGTAGTTCTGAAACCTAATGGTAAAAATATGAAGAAAAAGTTTCCCCTTAAGAACAAAAAAAACCATAATCACAAAAACCCCAACAACAAAACCCAAAATAACTAAAACAAGTAACAACCTTCCTCAAAAAATGAAAATGGCCAGTTCAAATGCTACAACTGTGGCAAACTAGGGCATCTTGCTCGGAACTGCAGGAATAAGCGTTTTGGTCCACAAGCGAACCTTATCGAAGATCAACTTGTTGCTATGATCTCTGAGATCAACATGGTTGGTGGATCCCATGGTTGGTGGGTTGACACTGGCGCTTATCGTCATGTATGCTATGATCGTGCTTCGTTCAAGTCTTATGCGGAAGCTACATACAAGAAAGTGCTGCTGGGTGACTCCCACACCACTATGGTTGTTGGGACTGGTGATGTGGAATTGAAGTTCACCTCTGGGAAGACCATTATTCTCAAGGATGTGTTGCACACTCCTGAGATAAGGAAAAACTTATTTTCAGACTACCTTAACAAGGCTATGTTTACACAAACTATTGGGCCTGATTTGTATACTCTCACTAAAAATAATATTTTTATGGGAAATGGTTATGCTACTGATGGAATGTTCAAACTTAATATTGCTATTAATAAAATTAATTCTTCTGCTTACATGATGTGTTCTTTTAATGTTTGGCATGCTCGACTTTGTCAAGTTGATAAACGAATTATAAAGAACATGAGTAACGTAGGAAAATGATTTTGAAAAATGTGAATTTCGTAGTCAAGCAAAAATTACTAAAACGCCACATAAATCTGTAATTAGAGAATCTGAACCATTAGACTTAATATATTCAGATATTGACGATTTTGGTGGAAAATTGACTAGAGTGGGAAAAAAATATTTTATCACATTTATCGATGATTGTTCAAACTATGCTTATGTTTATTTCATGAAAAATAAAAAAGAAGCATTTGATATGTTTAAAATATTTCACTTAGAAATTGAAAATAAATTTAATAGGAAAATTAAAAGATTCTGTAGTGATAGAGGCACTGAGTATGACTTTACACTTTTTAATGAATATTATAAATTGCATGGTATTATTCATGAGAAAACTGCACCATATTCTCCTGAAATGAACGGAAAAACCGAAAGGAAAAATAGAACTTATACTAAAGCCGTAGTTTTTATTTTACTTAATTCTGGTGCTGCCTCATTTTGGTGGGGAGAAATCTTATTAACTGTGTGCTATGTTTTGAATAGAGTGCCTAAGTCAAATGATAAAGTTTTACCTTATGAAATTTTGAAAAATAGAAAACCTAACTTGTTTTACCTTAGAACTTGGAGCTGTCTTGCCTATGTTAGAATCCCTAACCCTAAAAGGATTAAACTTGCGAGTAGGACATATGAATGCATTTTCATTGGTTATGATGTTAATAGTAAAGCATATAGATTTTATGATTTCAAAAATCATGTTGTGGTTGAATTTGTTGATTCTGATTTCTTTGAGAATAAATTTCCTTTTATTTTAAAAAATAGTGGGGGCTCGTCCTCTAGCATTAACCAAACAATAGAACATAATGAATCTGATAAAGAAATAGAACATATACCTAGAAGGAGTAAACGGTCTAGAACTATTAAAGATTATGGTCTTGATTTCTATGCATACACCTTAGAAGAAGATCCCACCACTCTAAAAGAAACATTGTCATTTTTAGATGTTGATTTGTGGCAATAAGCAATAGAAGATGAAATGAGTTCTTTAGAGACTAATAGGACTTTACATTTGGTAGATTTACCTCCAGGTTGTAAAACCATAGGTTGTAAATGGATACTTATAAGGAAATTAAAACCAGATGGTTTTGTAGATAAATACAAGGCTAGACTTGTTGCCAAAATGGTATAGACAAAAAGAAAACATAGATTTCTTTGATATTTTTTCACCAGTAACTAGGATTACATCTATTCGTGTATATTTATCTAGTTGCAATCCATGATCTTGTTATGCATCAAATGGATGTTAAAACTGCCTTTTTGAATGAAGAATTAGAAGAATAGATTTATATGGACCAACTTGAAGGATTTGTAATACTTGGTCAATAAAATAAAGTTTGTAAACTTGATAAATCTTTATGCGGTTTAAAACAAACACCAAAACAATGGCATGAGAAATTTGATAACCTAGTTTTAGCAAATGGATTTAATGTGAACGAAAGTGATAAATGTATATACTATAAATCAGAAAATAGGATGTGTTCTATTATATGCCTGTATGTGGATGATATGCTTATCTTTGGTTCCAATATCCATGTTGTGAATGATGTTAAATCTATGCTTTGTGCAAATTTTGATATGAAAGACTTAGGCGAAGCAAGTGTAATTTTATGTATTAAAATTACTAAGTCAGAAAATGGAATCACTTTAGATCAATGACATTACATTGAGAAAATCTTAAAGAAGTATAATTACTTTGACTGTAAACCTGCTAGTACACCTTATGATCCTAGTGTAAAGTTGTTCAAGAACACCAGTGACGGTGTTAAAAAACTGAGTATGCGAGCATCATTGGTAGTCTTCATTATGCTACTGATTGCACTGGACCCGACATTTCCTATGTCGTAGGATTATTATGCAGATTTACTAGTAGACCTAGTATGGAGCATTAACATGCTATTGAAGGTACCTAAAAAGGACCATGAACCTATAATTACACTATCAGAGGTTTCCCGTTGTCCTTGAAGGATATAGCGATGTTGATTGGAACACCATTTTAGATGATTCCAAGGCTCATAGTGGATATATTTTCGGCATAGCTGGTGGGGCTGACTCTTGGAAATCCAAGAAACAAACCATCTTAGCTCAATCCACTATGGAGTCTGAGATGATTGCACTGGTATCTGCTAGTGAAGAAGCAGCTTAGTTAAAAAGCTTGCTATCAGATACCCTTTATGGGAGAGACCGATACCAGCTGTATTGATCCATTCTGATAGTACCGTGGCTATTGTAAAGATTCAGAACCGTTATTATTGTTGGGGCAGTTGTGGAACCTCTAGGATTGGATCGGTGCCCCGGGCAGCGGAAATGAGTCTAACCCATGTATATCAAGTATATGTATAATTTTAAATTATTTAATGAAATACTATATTCTATTACGAGCGTATAGGAAAAAAATCGGTACTGAATCGGAGTTCGGAAGCTCCAGAACGAAGCAAAATAAAATTATCACGCGCCAAGAATGCGACGCGCGTGAAGTTCACGCGCTACAGTGCCCGCGCTACAATTTCTTTTTTCTTTGTTTCTTTTTTAGCTTCCTTCAGCTCACATTCCAATGAGCTGAATGAATTAGAGTCTTTTACCATAATTCTTTCCGGTTCTCCCTAAACACTTCAAAAACACCCAAAATAATTTTTAATTTCAAAACCAACATTAACACATGTTACAGAATAAAAATCAAGTTTTTCAAAATATCAAATATTTTTACAAAAACATAAATTTATTCTAAATACGCACTTGCTTAAATTTTGAATCCAATACACAAACCAAATTAGAATCCCAATAAGAAATGTCTCGTGAACAATTCTAGGTCACCCAAAGGTGGTTAAGTGATTCTACAATGATAGCCATAGCTCTAAGAATTAATCTATAGTTCTAAACTCTTATTAATTATTCCATGCCCAACATGAACATCTTTGACCTAATTACAAGCATGTTGTGTTTATACTTCTAAAGTATTCTAACACAATTGATTAGCCTTATTTCAACATTAAGCTATGTGATCATGCATCTAATACACAAATTAACATAACTTTGAAGAAGATCAAACATTACCTAGTAAGCTTGATGCAAGATCGAATATACTTCTCATTTGTTGAAATTGTTGGAGAACCTCCAAAGTGTGCAAGCTTGACTTCAAGATCAAATATTATTTCCAATGCTAGCAAGCTTCACTTCAAGATCTAATCTTGATTTCTCCTAAATGAAATGTTGTAGAAACCCTCACAAGTTTCTCTAAACACTTCTCTAACTTAGGCTAATCTCTCTACAAATTTGCTTGTATTTGAACTTGTAATTAAAACCTTCCTAAAACTTTCTATTTATAGCAAAACTTAGGCAATTTTTAATTAATAAAAGTTGTAATCAACTTTTAAGTGGGTTTAATCTAATTTGTCCAAATATGTATAATTAGGTGTGACTAATCTCCATTGTCTCCCACCTTGATTTAATCTAATTAAATCAAGCCAATGATTAGGAAATGGATTAGTTATATGTTTGCCACCTTGATTTAATCCAATTAAATCAAGCCAAAACCACCTATTATTACATACTTACAATTACCATAATATCCTCAAATGGTAGAGATAATTATGATTTTACAATTAAGCCCTTGTGTGATTATTGAATTAATCCAATTAATTCAATTAGGTCAAAGTAAATAATCAATGTTATCCAATAACACTTGATTATCTGAGTTGATAATTATAATATCGAATATTATCTTTTATAAAAAATAATCGGCTACCTAAGTGCTCAATGAGTACACTTCATACTGAGACTCTCTAAGTTCAGACACGTTCGTCGTATAAGCCTAGCTAATATGTACGCAATTCGGCCACCTCCGAATTCACGAAGAACACGAACGACCTTTCTGACCTATACAAGTCGAGGTCATCACATATTTTTAATAATCCCCCCGTCGTAGGCTATCCGAGTTGTGTTTAGGAAACAGAGAATATACCGTCAAGTTCCAAGTCGCACATCTCATGTCGACATGTCCAAGATTCTTTACAACTGATGCGATCCACCCTATGTAATCGGCTTTGGTCAAAGTCTTTAAGAATCGTGACTTTACTTACATTGATACCTAAATCCCTTATGGTACACATACGGACCGATAGATCTTATCTTGCTTCGCACTTGATTACTGAGTGCATCGGTCCACACCTAACGAACATCTAGAGGCCAGACCATGAAAGATTTCTGACATACATGACATCAAAGTGTGGAGGATCTCACACAAAATCAATGATATCCTATAGTCAAATGATTACATATGCTACTCGACTCGAGGAGATTTCTATTGACGGTGGTGTGTACTTCCAACTATTAGGAATCACCAGTGAGTCATTCAGTATTCGCTTCAACGAATACCTACATGTCTATACGAGTTTCCAAAACTCATGGTACATCGCGTTAAACCATTGGAACTCCAATTCCAATATACAACATGTGCTAGTCTTCTAGGTTATAGGAATTCAACCGTATTCCAAAACCAACGACTAGAAATATTTACTTTAAGAATAGCTTACACCTAGTGTCAAAACTATTCTAAGGTCGATGTCATTCTTAGCATATCTATACATCAATCTAATACGCATAATGACAATACCATTAATAAGGTATGAAATGAACAATGTAGTTATTTTATTAATAAATAATAAAATATACAATTCAGACTGGCACTTCAAGCACCAACTCCATCAATTATAACGGTAATAGACGACAAATACGTCACAAACACAACACAATTAGAGAATATCTCTCTACTGGAGCTGTAAGAGTGGATCATGTACGAACTGATGATAATTTGGATGATCCTTTGATGAAAGGTTTAGCAAGAGAGAAGATATTCAATACTTCTAAAAGAATGAGACTGTTGTCATTAAATAATTAGATTACTTATGATGGTAACCCGACCTATATACTGGAGATCCCAAGAAATAGGTTCAATGGGTAATAACAAGTCATAAAGTAATGAGATTTGAATCATGCTGATAATCGACGAGTTCCATCATGAGAGCATGATATCCTAAAGCGATGTGAGGATGAGTTGATTAAATCTTAATGTGTTCTATACTCTATATAGAGTGGAGTACCTAGCTACATAAATATTCTTGATAGATAAACCTATGTGAATGTAGAAGTGATACCACTTCTTATGAAACTTTTGGCAAAATTTTCTAGAGCATTCACTATACTGGGATATACATGCACGACTGTAATGCACAGGCTTTTTGACTACACACTGAAAGGTTTGTGTGTGTAACGTTGTCAGAGATAGAGTTCAAAACTACGAATTACTTTAGTATAATCTGAATCGTTAACACTATGTAAAGGTTTAAGTCGATAGACACCTTTATTTATGACGACCTTATATCATATTGCTCGATGAAAATATTTTATTAAAATTCAAGTGGGGGATTGTTGTAAATGTGAATTTCAATAAAAAAAAAAAAAGGGAGTTACATGTTTTGAATTTTAAATGTAAGATAGTTGTTAAAAAGTTTTAATTGGAGAAGTTACAAATATTTTAATTGGGGAGTTAAAAGAGTGAATGAAAAAGAGTCT
Organism: Zanthoxylum bungeanum; assembly: GCA_019454045.1. Lineage (NCBI taxonomy): Eukaryota > Viridiplantae > Streptophyta > Magnoliopsida > Sapindales > Rutaceae > Zanthoxylum > Zanthoxylum bungeanum. The sequence continues at coordinate 25,102 of SKCR01036839.1, read as the reverse complement.
TTACAAGGGTGAGGAGCTAGCCAAAGTTGGCTCTCCACACGTGCGAGCGTCGCTGCCGCCGTCCTTCGGTCGGTTCGGGACGAGTGCAGGTGCATATAGATATATTCTTTTTGGAGAAAATAGATTTAAATTTTTTCCTCTCCAAAAGAAATTGTAACAGCCCTATTTATTTTTTAACACATTTTAGCTTTATTTCTTAAACACGTTTTGTTTTATTTAATTGTAAAAACGTAAGAAATAAATTAATTAACGTTTTGTAATTAAACTCCAACATTTTGAAAAAATAAATGTTATAAGTTATTGCCAACGTTCATATTTCCCCTATATATATATATTATGCTTCTTTGTTGAAAAAAATAAGGAACAAACAGAAAAAATTCGAGAGCAAACCGGAAAAAAACGAGAGAACTGTAGAGCAATTTTTTTTTCTTTTAACCGAGAGAAAAAGAGAACTGTTTCAAACGAGAGCAAACATTTTTTCTTTTCATCGAGAAGAACAGAGAGCAAATATTTTGTTTCAAACTGTTTCGATTCCGAGCAATAGTTTTCGGGAGTTGGGTGTCAGTTTTCCAATCGGGTTTCAGTGCTAACCGATTGAGACAGTGTTTATCTAGGCTGTTTTATCCTGGAGACGTCGGGGCCAATTACTGCTAGCATAAATTTCTAGGAAGAGCCGCGAAACATCTTAAAAAGAGCGACCTAGTCCGCGACTCAACCCAGTTTCGGTTTTTATTTCTTGGTGCACAGTAATATTATTCTAACTTACAATCTGTTTCTACATTATCAAATACTTGGCATTATATTTTGGATGCAAACAACCAACATATATCATATTTGGGTGCAAACAACCACCATATATCTCCTCTAGACTTGTATGCGTATTTGATATTTGGGGTTTGTGATGCTCTTTGTAACTTGGGGAACGAATAGCTTAATTATATTAATTCAATAATTTGGTGGGTTATGATGTGAAAGCTTTAATAGCTAGTACTTTGCACCCAGAACCTGCAAAAATCACACAGCTGGAAACTACATTCTTGGGACAAGTTAGTTGATTACAGTGAAAATATTTTTGAATACGATTCTTGAGCAGCTAGCGGTCCCAAGATCAGCTGTTAGGTAGTGAGTCTCTTTTCTTCTTATATATGTATCAAATAGGGCAGGCATGTAGGACCCAGATCAAGACACCAAAATATTTTCACACTTATCAAGTTGGCAGTTGCCATTACATGAATTTCCCTGGAAAACTTGCAGGGAAAGATGAACACTTGTTTATGACAGATCCATGGAACCAAACCTGTTAGCCAAAATTAGATCCGGTTTTGTGAAATGTTTTTAACTGATTCATGTTATAGCAAATGAATTGGGATCTATGCTAGCTGCTGTATCTTTTTCATATACACTCACTGAGATTCACTGTGAACTTTTGAGTTAATGTTGATACATTTTCTAATGCCCAGTTACCACTTCACCAAAGCACAAAACCAAACGATTCTTCAAATATTATGCCCCATTTTTGCTATTATGAGAAGCTAAATGAAGTATGGCGTGTTCATTTAACGGGACGGATAAAGTCAAGGTTTGAAAACTCGCATCGCAAAAAATCGATATGCGAGGCGAGGCGGTCTCCTGCTTGCAGAGGATAGCCTGGGATAGCCCCAAAAATATTCACGCTTATGCTGTTCTAAAATGAAGTCACTACAAGAAATTACAGTTTTAGCGACGAAATATTTCGTTTCAAAATTTAACGACGGAATAGACTCAATTGAAACGGATAATGTTAGGGATGAAATTTAGTGACAAAAAAATTTCATCTCTAAATTAACGACGGAAACATAAATATGTCGCTAATTAGCGACAAATTTATCTTTCTGTCGCTAATTTAATTTAGAAACAGATTTTTTTTTGTCGCTAATTAGAAACAAAATCTTTATTCAGTCGCTAATTTCAAATTTTCTATTTAAAAATTAATTTTAATTTCTAGTTAATTTAGAAACAAAATTTTTCCGTTGCTAATCCGTTGCTAGATAGAAACATAATTAATATTATGTCGCTAAATAGAAACAAAATCTCAATTCCGTAGCTAATTTTAAATTTTTATTTTAATTTCTAATTTACAAAACTATTGTTAATTAGAAACTGAGATTTCCATCGCTAAATAAACAGGGAATTAATATTTCGTCGCTAAATAGAAACGAAATCTCAATTCCGTAACTAATTTTAAATTTTTATTTTAATTTCTAATTTGCAAAACTATTGTTAATTAGAAACATAATTTTTCCGTCGCTAAATAGAAACAAAATTAATATTTCGTCTCTAAATAGAAAATGAATCTCAATTCCGTAGTTAATTTGAATTTTTTTTTTTTTTAATTTCTAATTTTCAAAACTATTGTTAATTAGAAACGGAATTATTTCGTCGCTAATTAGAAATGAAATTTCTATTCTGTCGCTAATTTTTAAATTTTAAATCCCCCCAAGATTTTATTGCTTCGGCGCCACTTTTATTTTAAAAAAAATAGAGACGGATTTTTCGTCGCTAAATCAAAACGGAATCTCTATTCTATCGCTAATTTTTAAAATTTCAGTTTTTATTTTTTTTAAAAAAATATATAGCTACAGAATAACTACGAAAATTTCGTCTCTATTTAACTATGAGAATTTATTCCATCGTTAAATAGCGATGGAAATTATTCTGTCGCTAAATATAAACGGAATTTTCCATCACAATTAGCTATGAAATTTCTGTTGCTATATAGAGAAAGAATAAAATTCCGTCGTTAATTTTAGCGACATATGTAATATTTCCGTCGCTAATTTTTTTACGACCAACAAAATAGAGAGTGAATTTTTTCATCGCTAATTAACCATCAGCGACAGAATAACTACGGATTTTTCCGTCACTATTTGACTGTTTTCTTGTAGTGAGTTTAAACCTAGCCCACAAATCGTAACTTACCAATGTTACAAAGTCTAAATAATAATTATTACTTTTTGAATTAATTAATATGAAATAAGATGAAATTCATTTTCGGTGCTATATAGTTCAAAGTTATAAATAAACTAATAACTATATCATAAATTTTAATATGGGACCTCAAACCGAGACTAATGACTCGTAATTAGAGTTCGTGATGAGTGCGTATAATATATATTTTTCAAGTATATTTATCATTGATTTGCCCTTAAATTATGTTATTAAATATGTTAAATGCATTTATATTAATTATTTTGTTGTTTAGGATGCATTATATGAATAATTGAGCAAAATAGAGTGGAAAACCCGAAATTCCTGATTTGCATCAGTGACTTCATATTCTGGGTAATTTTACCATAATTTTTTTTCATAAGATATCCAAATAAGGTGATTCAAGTTGCATTGGAAAGAAGACTCAATTATCTATAATTTTGTAGTTTATGTCGAATACTGAATCAGACTCAATAATTAACAAAATCGAACTTGAACCTACAAGTAATGTATTGGTGCGACAATGGAAGCTCATTGGTGTACCAATGGATTCAGAGAGTGAAGTTGATGCAGAAGACTCTCAAATTGAATATGAATCTTAGTTTTTATGATATCTATAAAAGGAGCACGTCTAGAGTTACTTGAGATAAGTTTCGGGGAGGAAAATAAGCATATTTTGAGGCAAAAACACTCTCTAAACACAATAACCATTCAAGAACAACAAAGAATAAGAAGATCAAATAAAGATTAAGAAGTGAAGATTGAATAACTTGGATATTGAAGATTGACAACCTTCATGATTTGTTTTCTTTATTCCTTCTTTTTTTAATTTATTATGTTGAATATCATGATGATTTTGTTAATCTTATTTATCATGAACTATATCTTGTTCTACAATGACAATGGAACCCAATATAAACTTTTATTAATTGAATCTTTTTATCATTTATTTTTGACATTCTATTTGGATTATTTATCATTCTCTATGCTTAATGTGTTATATTGTTTGATTACCGATATGATAGTTGTGGTAAATCCTAAGGAACTTGGAAAAAATGAATTTTGGTTTAGTCTTGTGAATTGATAACGCGTGATATCATTTTGTTGAATAGATTTCGTGCAATATATGAATATACCTGCAGGGCATGCGTAGCCATAGTTAGAACTTGAACTTAATGAGTTTGGCCTAAATTACTTATCATGGATTATAGATAATTAAACTAAGTTGGACATTTCTACTTGACCATCGGAATAAGCTTGTAGATAACTTCGTGTTCTAAATTAATAATTCATCATAGTTGATCAATTATAAAGTGATGAGAAAGATTTAAGGGAATATTATGGGGAAGTTGTGATTATAGGTTCTTCTTATCTTACTACTTTCACGTGTTTCAATTTTCTTTTCTTTTACTTTAGTTTATTGGTTAATACATCTTTCTTCAAAATTAGTAGTCTAAATAAGGTTAAGGTTGGTAAAATTTTTGTATTAGATATTAATAATAATTCCTCGTGTGATCAATATTTTTAAACTACTTGTACGATGCGTGCAATTGCATGCTATACAAAATCGTGATCAAGTTTTTGGAGTTGTTTTCAGTGAATTGTTTATTTTTATTAGTTTTAGAATAATCAATCTTCGTCTTATTTAGACTTTTTTTTTTGGTTACTTGTAGTTTTTTTTTTTTGTCTTTCAGGTGTTTGAAATAATATAGTACCATTGGGCGATGGGAGAACCGAGAGCATTAAGAGATTATACTTTACCTTATGTTGGCGAGATACAGTTCAGTCTTCTGAGACTTATTGTCCAAGCCAATAACTATCAGTGAATGTTAGAAAGAAGTAGCGCAATGTATACTCAAGCTTTTCAAAGCACGATAATGAGTTGTGATATATGTGGGGACAACCACCCAAGTGATCATGGCACGTTCAACTACAATCCAGGTAGGAGTGTGCATCGATCGATTCTGTAGGAGTGTGCATTGGTCGATTCTGTCGTTTAATCATTGATTTTTTAATCGAATCGAAATTATTTGATTAGGTAAATGATCAATCGATTTAACTATATGATGACACATAACCATTAACCAACCGAACCATTAGTTTTCGATCGATTTTAGGTAAATTGGTTATCAACTAGTCCAGAATCTCCACAAATAAAATAACAATCCATTCACTAGTCATTACAGATAACACATTTTAAATTAACATAATCATACCAGTCAAAATCTCCACAAATAACAATCCACAGTAACATATTAATACAAATTTAAATTCATCAAAAAGATAAACATATATGTGTTTAACAAAATAAGGTAATTTTAAATTCATTAAAAAACAGTACACAACTACACTCAGTAGGGGCATATGGTAAATATTTTAATTTTGTTTTAATTACAAATATATATAAAGTCAAATTAGGGTTTATAATCGGTTAATTGATCGGTTCAGTTAATCGTTCAAAATCGATTAATGCACACTCCTAAATCCAAGATGGTAAAAACCATCAGAATTTTACATGGCATAATAATGAATGTCTCTCGTATCCCACTGAACCATTATATCCTTTTTATCCACCGCAAGCTCAAAAATTTCCTTAAGAACCAAAACCATATGTTGAGGATCTGCTTATGTTGATGGCAGATCAAAACAAGTTTCTCACATAGAAAAAAAAACGCGAAAAATATTGCTAGATTGGAAGTATTGGTACATAGTCAGATGATATCTTTGAAAACATTGGAAGCCCAAATACAACAGCTAGCTAGGAACAAGAGTTATAAACCTCAAAGAACACTAATAGTGACACTATAAAAGACTCATGGAATTAAGATAATTGCAAGGACACTACAATGAGAAGAGAGACATAGCCATATATAGAGATTGAGATGTCTATTTAAAAACCTGAGCAAAAAGAGTTTAGAATTGATTTATAGATCCCTCCGTTCATTGAGTACATCTATGAGAAAGTTATGAAACAAGGAGTTAGACAAGAACAGATGTGTGATTCTACTGAAAATCTCTTGACTCAATGGGATACATCATAACATAAGGAAATAGATATCATTGACACAACCTATGAGCTTGATAAAATGGCACAAATATTCCAAGTCAAACATCCCACAAAAACTCATGATGATCTATTTTTCTATTCAATACATCCAAAAAGTGTTTGAAGAAGATGAGATAGGCACATAGTAGAGAAGATCTTTATATGTCATCTCATTTTTGGAAAATGATCTTGAATAGTAATGCTCATGACATTGTCATGTCTAAGACATCTAAAGCCATGGAAGCCTTCTTGAGGGAAGTTATTCGGAGAAAGTCTAGCTAAGAACTATAAACTAAGTGTTAGGGTTGGTGCTTGGAGTGCCAATCCGGATCATATTTATGTCCGATTCATAAATACGACCAACTATATTTTCCATAATATTACTAATTTTAGTGGTAACACCTTTTTTTTATACACTTATTCGAACTAATTGCGATTAGATATCTGATTACGATTAGATCGAAACTGAATCTGGTTCAGTGATACGTGTATATTAGACAAAGACCCTAGGATTTACAATATAGTGTGTAGTTACAACGTAGTTTGTAATTGACATTGGGAAGCGCACTATTAGTTATATATCATTAAATAAAGTTCCTGGTCAAGATTTGCTAACACGGGTCGGTTAGTAAAATCCGCTGAGACCAGTACATGTCGTATATCGTGACTTGGTCTGATGGTTTGTCCCAGTGAACCATGAGTCTCGCGAGACTCGTATAGACATGTATGTGTTTATTTGATAAGAAACTGAACGATTCACTGAAGGTTTCCTAATAATGGTACACCAACGTCAATAAGAACCTTCTCGATTTGAGCGAGCATAGTGGTCCTTCGACTTGAGATACCAATGTGGATATATGAGCAATCTTCTACACTTTGATGGCAGTCACGTCAACGATCTAGTCATGATCAGACCTCCGCCTGTTCGTTGGGTGTGGACTGATGCTCATGATATCTTGTGTGTATCAAGATATGATATGTCAGTTCTGTGTACAGGGCATAGGCATCTAGCACGTGTTTACGATCTAGTAAATCCATGGTCTTGATATAACTTCATAAATTAGTTTCAGTGTTATTTAGAGATCATAAATTGAAAGTCGACTGTATTATACCGAACGAATTTGACGTTCTGATCTATATCCCAGGTATAATATGGATAGCCTGTGACGGAGGGATTATACATATGCAATGACCTCGGCTTGCATAGTTTAGCGAGATTATCCGTGGTCGTCATAATCCATGAGTGGGTGGATTATGGACACGAAATTGGATTTCGTGACGGATAAACTTAAACTTAGAGAGTACCACAATATAAAGTGTACTCGTTGAGCACTTGGGCAACTCGATATGATAATACGGATTATTCATAATACTTCATCAGATTAAATGAGTTAATTCGAATCGTTTAATTGGTTAAACGATAACACATGCATTAAGGGATTTTTTCCGCTAATAATTATTGTGTATTTGTATTTGATACATAATATGATTATATACACATTAATTATTCGTCAAATGAGATTTTGACGCATGCCATAAATATATGTATTTGTTATTTATTGTAAATAAAATACATATATAATAAAAATTACATTAATCGATTATTTGAATATTTAATTGTTAAATATTTCAATAATTAATTAATCTAATTTTTCCATAATTGGTATGGAATTTGTCTAATTATTGTTGGATTATATGACATGACTTTTTTATACTTTGTGTGTATCAATTTGATTGGTTTACATAAAGTAAATTAGTATTTAATTAGATTAAATGATAAAAATGACAAAAATGCCCCTAAACACTATACCGAGGTCGGCAACTTCATGTATTTAAAGTTAAAATTTTTATTTTGGATTTCTTATGAAGCCATAACTGAAACTCCAAAGAAAAAAGGGTTTGAGAATTGTTTGATAAATCCATGAAGATTTGAAGGAAAAATCAAGAAAAAGGTTTAGGATTTTAAGAGATTTAAGGTAAGTCTTCAAGACCCCAAGCTTAGAAATTTGATTTCTTGTTTCTTGATGATTTAGAAATGTTCTAGGGTTCTTTCAAATCTGAAATTTTGGGGCTTTTGGTTGTGGTTGATGGATTGGAAGCTTGTTGGCATGTGTGAAGTAGATTTAAAAGTAATTAGTGTAATTAGTTTTCAAATATATCAATTGTTGAAGAGTTCCAATTATAGAGTATTGTGACCACTCTTATGGCACCTAGAATTTTTCTTGAGTGCTTCATGTGTGGTGACTTTGATTGGTGTTTGATTAATTAGATTAATCTTGAAAGAATTGGATTTAAAGCATGAAAATTGGAAATTTTTGTTTGCTGATCAGATTTTGTAAAAATGGAATTTTTTTTTGATGATTTTGATGTCATATGAATGTAATGGATGTGTTTTGGGAGTTGGCACAATTGCCGGAATGTGTTTCGAAGTTGAAATAAGCGAAAACGGTGAAAAACGACGTTACCAGGTGGATTTTGAGCCAACCGGATGACGGCTGCCTAAACAGTGAATCGTCACAGTTCGGGCAGCCTATGAACTACCCGAAACTATTGGAGCTGACCTGGGCAGTTTCCATAAGTGTCGGGTAGTCGGTTCGGTCAAAAATGCGTTTTAGGCCATTTTGCGGCAAAACGATTTTCGTAAAAGTTTCGCGATGTTTCAACAATATTTATGTCAATATTTGATATTGAATAAATAGGTTTAGGTGAAATATAAATAAATTATTCATATTAGATATTGAATAATTTATTCGTTATTTTTGAAAAAGTTTTAAAATACGAATTCGTCCGGACCCGCGCTTCCTCTGCTCCCCATCGCCCAAAACCCCAACAAAAATGGTATCGGAGCGGGTCTGATGCTTCATCCATTACATTATTCATGCTTGATATTAGATATATGATCCAATTTTAATGTTCGTACATGCTTGTAATCTATATATGTTTCCTTACTTTTCGGTTTTACGTTAACAGAAAATATAACGGAAATTTAATAGTTAAATTTTGTTATGTTTTCTAAAGTAGAATTGAAATGTTTAGAAAATGATTTAGATCAAAATTCTGCATTGGATGTAGAGTATAACTTCCATAGGAAAATCCCCGCTTTTAAATATGGATGTAAAGTAACGTGTATTGGATACATGTTTCTTGGTCTGTATTGTCAGTACGGTTTATGGGTATTTTTCTATAAGTGCATCCGAGATCGTGCCAAAGTTGTGAGGGTGTAGTTATAGGATTGTTATCCATACCGGTTGTATATTGATACTAGACAAATTCAAGTGAAAGTGGAAATCCTGAAAGTGCCAAAGCTATCAGGACTACATCAGTGGCTTGAGTTTGTCATTGGCAAGTGAAGCCTTGACACGCCTCCCTGTGAACGTGTCAAAGCTGTCACAGCGAGAAACGGTCAGGACCAAAACCAGGAGTCACTGGTGAGTGATTGACAAAGAGTTGTCTACCTAATGAATATATGTAGGCGAGATCGTGTCAAAGCTGTGAGTCGAAATATATTCATGGGATCAAACTCTCATTATGGGATTCGATTTAATTATTGAATTCCCATTGTCCGTTGGGGATTACGGTATTACGTAAATTAGTGTGATACACTACTTGGTTAAAAATCCATGACTTAAACAGTGCGTAATATTTTGGAATTTACTGCTTTCGTTTTCTTTTATTCTATCTTGTTTATAGATTTACATTTCTAATCCACTACATAATATTTTACTTGAATATATAGGTTTTCTGACATTACTTTTGGTTGCATAATTCTAGAATAGGTTCTAGAATGATAGTATACTTAGATATTGTTAGATTAGTTGAAACCATCGGGAACTGTTGTTCCGATTTCTTGAAAATCAAGATGGTTTGTGACTTAGTTTCTAAGTCGCGATTAGGTAATCTAAAATGATATCTATGTTTAGGATATTTTTCTAGTTAGAACTGTTTCTTATTGATGAGTGGTAATTATATCACTATTTCCCACTCATTTAACCTAATATCTTGTAAAGTTTCTCGGATTTTGTGAACGTTTTGATATGTTTTAGTTTATTTTGCCGATAAAATAAAATTGAGACTTAATGGAATCATTTAGGACGAAACGTGGGTCAAATAAGGGCAAAAATTGGACTTGACATTTTGATTTTGGAGATTGGAAACTTGAAAGGGCGTCCTAACGAAGTACAATTTCGGAAATTTCAATTTTGCGCAACTGTCGTATTTTGGCCATAACTCTTTACTCCGATATCAGATTAAGGTGATTCAAGTTTCAGATTAAAGAATACTCAAAGTTATACAACTTTGAATAACAAAATAATTTCGAATTCTGAAGATATCATGATCGAAATTGATGAAATATCCGGCAGTGTGTTATGTGTAATTATTAAAGTAATTTTCAAAGTAAAAAATAAATAAAAAATAAAATTGTCAAACTTCCACCAAACATTGGTGCCATGTTTGGTGGAGAAATTGGTGGAAGCCTTTAAATTTTTCTATAAATACCAAGCCATTTCATTTTGTAATTCTCATGCTTTCCTTAGGTTTTTGTAAGGAATTTAAGGATTGCATCTTGTTTATTTATTTTTTGTAATTTAAATTATGTATTTTTATTTTCAGTAATAGTAGTAGTTTCTTTTCTTTTCTTTTCTTTTATTTTTAGTAGTTAAATTTCCGCTGGGGGAAGAGTGAAACTTTTATTATTTTAGTTTAGATTAATCTCCCTTAATTATAATATGGAAATTATAATTTAAACTAAAGGATTACCGCCTTAATGACTGGTTTTATTTATTTGACATAATGTGATACCGCCTATATGGTCGGTCTTTAGGCGACAGATAATTACCGCCTATGTGGCTGGTTTATGGATAAATAATAACACCGCCTTTATGGTCGGTTGGACTTAATTGAAATTCTGACTTAATCAAGATACCGCCTATATGGTCGGTTGGTAATATCACTTATAATTTCTATATTATAATAAAAGGAGATTTCTAAATTAGAAATAGTAAAAGTGGATCCTCTAACCCCCAATATTTTATTTTTATTCTAGGGAATTGATGAAACACAATATTCACATGCTTAATAATTGATTTAATTATATATGTGTAATTCTTTAGTTTGTTTATTGAATCTTAAGCATAATGCTTCTTGTTGCCTGATCACCAATAAGATTGATGTGGTAAACTTAAAATGAACTTGGAAAAAGAGATTTTAGGTTTCAGCCTTAGATTTAATAGCTCACGGTCTTCCTTGAGTATATATAACCCTTTAATAGATTTCCTTACAGGATAGGAATATACCGGTCGGGCGGGGGTAGCCATAATTAAAACTTGAACTTAATGAATTCAGGTAACTTAATTAACATACGAATATGATTAATTGGGTTATTTTTGGTATTTGCATCTGATCATCGGAAGAGGCTTTTGCATATCTTCGTGTTCCAGGTTAGCAAACTAATTTATTACACATATATAAGATAATCAATTCATCATTAGGATAATATTGTGTGGAATCACAACCTTAGATTTTTATGTCTTTTGTGTATTTTTCCTTAGTATTTTCATTTGTGTTTTTATTTATTTATTTATCAAATCCACAATCAATCAACCAATCAAGCGATTATTCTATTCTCCCTCAATTAGATACTTGTAAATAAATAGTATCAATAATTAATAACAACAGTAGGAATTAAGTCATCGTGGGATCGATATTTTTATACTCCTTGAACGATATGTGCACTTGCGTTATACATGTGTGATTACACTGGTCAAGTATTTGGCGCCGTTGCCGGGGACTTATTTTTCTTGAGTTATTAATTTTGAAGCTATATAATTTACTTGTATCTAATTTTCTTTTTATCTGTAATTTTTATTTCCTTCTTTTATTTTTTAGGTGGTTGACATGGATCTTTATTGGGAGATAGAAAGATTATGAGTTTTACTAGAAGAAGATACACCCCAAATCAGGGAGCAACTGTCTGATTTTCTGAGGCCTGTTGTCCAGCCCAACAACTATCACTGGATACCAGAACCAAACAATACTGTATTTGTTTATCAGAACGCAATATGGAGATATGAGATATGCGATGGTAACCACCCAAACGATCAATGCATATACCTTTCAGGGTGACAGAATTATCGGAATCATTCAAGGTACGAAGAACCTGTATATTTCACAGAACCTTATTTTCAATCTTATCCACCACCCACCTACGATCTTCATCAAGAAACAGAACCATCAGAGGAAGATCAATTGATTGACATGTTCAAAGATTGGTTCAAGGAACAAGAAGCTCAATTTGATGCACAATTTCAGAGTCAGGTTGAATCCATACAGAGGATGACAGATCAAATTATACAATTAATAGACAACCTGAATCACACATCTCAAGGAGCAAACGACACTGATGAAGCCTTCGAGTACCAAGTATTTCACGATGACACTTTAGCAGAGGAAGAGGCTGAGCAGTATCAAGAACTAGAGGTTGATACTTATGGAGCATGTATTTCACATATGACAGATGAAGAATTGAATGCAGAAATCCTAAAATACATATGTGAAATAAAGGTGGAGCAAAAAGCAGAGCAAATGGAGGAGCAACTGTCTGATCAAATTGAAGATCTCAGACATTCAGGAGAAACATCACTGTTTTAGGGAGTACATATTAAGGACATCACCCAGAAGCTTGACAGAATTGAACTTCCATTCAAAGTCAAACACCATATGAGACCTCCTAATTTTCTTTCTTTCTTTTCAGGAACCACTGGAACGACAAAGTTTAAAAAGGTGGCACAAGCACTGAATATGATAAAATTCTTTTTGTCACTTTACCGTTGGAAGAGACCATTCAAAAGCAACTTTCACGGGATTATCTTTAATCGGACATCCAAAATCACGCTGAAACCTCCTTGACATATGGATTTCAGTCACATCTGGCTAAAGACGAAAAATTTAGCTATAGTAGGGAGGCAACCTATGCATTTTGTTGTAATTTCTGTTTTCATATTTTGTGTATACATGATGTAGAGTTTTTAATTTTGTGTGTTAGTTTTGCAGGGAAAAGCACAAACGGAGCATTTAAGAAGGAATGGTGTTTGTCAATCACAAAAAGGAAAGCTAATTCATTAGAGATGGCTGAGTAAAGAATAAATTCTTGAGACGCATCCTAATGAATTTATACTAAGCGAGTGGTGTATTGCGTACACAATTCTGTTACCTTAATAATGGTTTTGATTTGCATTTCTGTTGTAATTTTCTTTTATTTTCGCCGACAAGATCTATATTTTTTGACTTTCACGATTTATTTTAACGTTTATTGTCATTTGACAGGTACTAGTACTATTATTACTCACCTTTTTCAGGATCTATAAATTCAGCTCGTCATTCATCTCTTCTACACATTCAGATAAACATCCAAATAAGAGAGAGAAAATGGAAGCAACTTCACAACAGCGAGTCATTAAAATCTGTGTGTTCTGTGGATCTAACTCTGGCAATAAACCAGAATTCATTGAGGCTGCAAAGGAATTAAGGAGAGTTATAGTAGAACAAAATATGCACCTAGTCTATGGCGGTGGAAATCTTGGATTAATGGGAAGCATTTCAAAAGTCGTTCAGGAGGGTGGCAGTCACGTTTTGGGAATTATTCCAAAACCTTTGGCAGACGAACACATAATCGGAAAAACAAATGGAGATGAACGCATTGTCTCGGGTATGTCTGAACAACTCCTTGAAATGGTCAAAACTGCTGATGCTTTTATTACTTTACCAGGTGGGCTCAGAACGTTTGAAGAGATATTCACAGTGGCATCATGGGCGCACTTGAACATTCATAGGGTGCCCATTGGATTACTTAACATTGATCATTTTTTTTATTTTCAGTTTGTATTTATTACGGAAGCCAAAAGACATGGGTTCGTCACAAAATCAGTACAATATATTTTACTGACTGCAACAAAGGCCGAAGAATTAACTGACCAAATCCTAGCCTTTGAACCAAAAATCGACCCCCATTCTTTCCAAGTTAAACTGGTCAGATAGCGATCGTTGGAAAAATCGTAAATTGGACATAGATCTTAACCTTTAATTTTTCGTAGAATTTCAGCTAACCAGGTGATATCTTCTAAACTCCTCTTCTATTTTTTAAGACATTGGGGACAATGTCTCATTTAGGTTTAGGGAAGGGGAATAGTTAATAGTATCTTGTTTTTATTGTGTTATTTTTAGTCCAAATTGTTTTCGAAAAATAAAAAAATTTGAAAATTTTTACAAAAATTAAAAAAATATTTTGTGTTTTTGTTTTTAACTTGATCAATCAGGTGAAATTGGGGAGAGATAGCTGTGTAAGGAGTTTCCACTGTTGATACGTATCTCAAACCCATTTTCGAAACAAGTTAATTTTTGTTTATTTCCTTTTGAATTATTTAATTTGTGAATTCTCCATAAAAATGACTAAAATGAATCTTCATATGCTCAGTTGGCAGGTATTATCAACATGCATGGTAACATACGGACATGAGCTATAATTGAAAAGTTTGTAATATTCAGTGCTCTAATTTAATTGGAGGAAGCATCTATAAATGGCAATGGAGTAAAAAAAAACTTATGAAATCTAAGTTATTAAGTCCGTAGGGGTGTTTTAACATCTAGTGCCCTAAAACCAACTGGTTTGTGAGTCGCTGGCCCAAAGCTCGCTGCATGGATCGAAGATGTTGCAAAAACATATATACATGAAGTCTGAGTAATTAAGTCTGTATGGGTGTCTTAACACCTAGTGCCCTAAAGCCAACTGGTTTGGGAGCCACTAGCCCAAAGCTCGCTACATAGACGGAAGATATTGTATATAAATAAAAAAAAATCAAAAATCAAAGAAAAAATCAGAAAAATCAGAAAAAAAATTATTCCAGTGCTACAAAAAGATGTGAATTCTGATAAAACTTTATGACAAAAATATTACTCTCTTCTCAACTGTACTTGTGACTATTGTGGGCAAAATGAGTTGATTAATATTTTATTGGTTGTGTATATGAATAATGATAAAAATAATCGGAGAATTACTTATTCGGTAATTTAGAAAGAAATAAAACAACTACTAACTTGGAGTAGAAGTTTCACATGTTTAGTCACTAACTTCTTTATTCTCTTGTCTTTTTGCTTTTGTGTGTATTAGTTTTACTATTTTTTTACTTTTATCAAACGTTTGTGGGTATCGTTGCTATAAGCCCTCACGAGACTACAACTCGTCCACTAGGGACACCTAGGGGTTTAAAGGCATGTTGCATACGCTAAATGCAATCGTGATCCCTACGAAAGTGGCTTAGTTTAAATTTAATTATTTATTATATTGTTTTGCTCGAGGACTAGCAAAATGTTAGGTTTGGGGGTGTGATGAGTGGTAATTATATCACTATTTCCCACTCATTTAACCTAATATCTTATATAGTTTCTCGGGTTTTGTGAATATTTTGATGTGTTTTAATTTATTTTGTAGATAAAATAAAATTAGGACTTAATGGAATCATTTAGGAAGAAATGTGGGTCAAATAAGGGCAAAAACTGGACTTGATATTTTGATTTTGGAGATTGGAAACTTGAAAGGGCGTCCTAACGAAGTACAATTTCGGAAATTTCAATTTTACGCAACTGTCGTATTTTGGCCATAACGTTTTACTCCGATATCAGATTAAGGTGATTCAAGTTTCAGATTAAATAAGACTCAAAGATCTACAACTTTTAATAACAAAATAATTTCGAATTCTGAAGATTTCATGACCGCAATTGATGAAACATCTGAAAGTGTGTATGTGTAATTATTAAAGTAATTTTCAAAGCAAATAAATAACTAAATAAATAAAAAATAAAAAATAAAAAATGTCAAACTTCCACCAAACATGAAATTGGTTCCATGTTTGATGTCATGTTTGATGCCATGTTTGGTGGAGCAATTGGTGGAGAAATTGGTGGAAGCCTTTAGATTTTTCTATAAATACCAAACCATTTCATTTGTAATTCTCATGCTTTCCTTGGTTTTTGTAAGGAATTTAAGGATTGCATCTTGTTTGTTTATTTTTATAATTTAAATTATGTATTTTTATTTTCAGTAATAGTAGTAGTTTCTTTTCTTTTATGTTTGGTAGTTAAATTTCCGCTGAGCGAATGGTGAAGATTTTATTATTTTAGTTTAGATTAATCTCCCTTAATTATAATATGAAAATTATAATTTAAACTAAAGGATTACCGCCCTAATGGCTGATTTTATTTATTTGACATAATGTGACACCGCCTATATGGTCGGTCTTTAGGCAACATATAATTACCGCCTATATGGCTGGTTTATGGACAAATGATAACACCGCCTTTATGGTCGGTTGGACTTAATTGAAATTCTGAATTAATCAAGATACCGCCTATATGGTCGGTTGGTAATATCACTGATAATTTCTATATTATAATAAATGAGATTTCTAAATTAGAAATAGTAAAAGTGGATCCCCTAACCCCCATTATTTTATTTTTATTCTAGGGAAGTGATGAAACACAATATTCACATGCTTAATAATTGATTTAATTATATATGGGTAATTCTTTAGTTTGTTTATTGAATCTTAAGCCTAATGCTTCTTGTTGTCTGATCACCAATAAGATTGATGTGGTAAACTTAAAATGAACTTGGAAAATGGATTTTAGGTTTCAGCCTTAGATTCAATAGCTCACGATCTTCCTTGAGGATAAATAACCCTTTAATAGATTTCCTTACAGGATAGGAATATATCTGTCGGGTGGGGGTAGCCATAATTGGAACTTGAACTTAATGAATTCAGGTAACTTGATTAACATAGAAATATGATTAATTGAGTTATTTTGGGTATTTGCATCTGACCATCGGAAAAGACTTTTGCATATCTTCGTGTTCCAAGTTAGCAAACTAATTTATTACACATATATAAGAGAATCAATTCATCATTAGAATAATATTGTATGGAATCACAACCCTAGATTTTTATGTCTCTTTTTCCTTAGTATGTTCATTTGTGTTTTTATTTATTTATTTATTTAGCAAATCCACAATCAATCAACCAATCAAGCGATCATTCTCTTCTCCCTCAGTTAGATACCTGTAAATAAATAGTATCAATAATTAATAACAACAGTAGGAATTAAGTCATCGTGAGATCGATATTTTTATACTACTTGAACGATACGTGCGCTTGCGTTATACATGTATGATTAAGCCGGTCACTTATGCAGTAAGAATTGACTTGAATAGTTCATGTCTCGAGATTCTTGACTGACATTTAGAAAACCTCTTAAGTGTTTATTTATCTTTTAATGACGTTTCTTCACTTTTGGTGACTTTTAGAAGTCACGTGTTTGACACAGTTTGCTAATCATTATTTTACAATCGTTGTGAATAGTTGAACGCAAATTATAAAGCTTAAGAAAGGAGATGCGTATAGTTGTGTATAAAGAATATCGATTCTTGCAATACGACAACTGTAGGTATTGGATAGCTGATCTCCCGTCTAGTTAGTTAAAATAATGTTTAATGACTGTTTTGATATTTGATATCAGAACTTGTGACTATTGGATAGTTATTTGTTCTGAATAAACAGTTGTTACATATTTTAATACGACTAGTAGTGTCATTAATGGAGATAAACATTAAGAAAATATTTGATAAAATAAATAACTTAGATTTTTGCTTTATAGGATTTTATCATAAAGTATTAGATGCTTATTCCCTATGGTAAAAGATGGTCTGATACGAGATCACACCACATATCTGACCGGCGTAAACACACACGTATAACGCAAGCGCACGTATCGTTCAAGTAGTATAAAAATATCGATCCCACGAGGACTTAATATCTAATCTATTAATTTTATGAGGTCAAATGATTACTAGTATCTAACAGGTTGTTTGATTGATTTGAAATGGTGACGATTCTAAATTTAAAAACAAGTAAATAACATTGTTCGAAAGTAGATTTTAAGAAAATTTAATATTAAAAACTATCTAGGGTTGTGATTTTTTCCAATATCATTTTAAAGATGAAGTGGTTATCTTAAAGTTGGGTAATATATTGATTTATTAACCTGGAACACTAAATTATGTGTAAGCCTCTGTCGATGGTCAGACACAAATACCCAGTTTAACCCAATTGAACCATATGTCTATGTCAACCAAATTATCTGGATTCATTAAGTTTAAGTTCCAATTATGGCTACCCCCGCCCGACAGGTATATTCCTATCCTGTAAAGAAATCTATTAAAGGGTTATCTATCCTCAAGGAAGATCGTGGGCTATTAAGTCTAAGGTCTTAAACCTAAAATCCCTATGTCTAGTTCATTTTAGATTTACCAGTTCAATTTTATTAATGGCCAGTTAATAAAAAGCATTAGGATTAAGACTCAATAAATAAACTGTATATTACCCAAACTATAATTTAACCCCTTAAAACGGGTGATATTGGATTTCATCATAACCCCAGATAACTGGCTTAGTTACGACACATATTTACAGGTAATAAAAACTTAATAAAAAAGAAAAAACATAAAGTAAAATACTAAAAATAAATACTGAAAAGTAAATGCTGAAAGTAAAATTGCTGAAAAGTAAATAAAGTAAAATTACAATAAAAGAAAATGCTGAGGTAAAAGGATCCACTTTTATTACTTCTATTTTAGATATCTCCCTTAATATAATATATTAACTTTGCATGATAATTACCAACCAGCCATATAGGCGGTATCCAGATTAAGTCAAATTAATAATTAATTATCAACCGACCAATCAGGCGGTATCCAGTTTAGTCAGGTTAAAACCAATTTAAATAATTACCAACCGACCAATATGGCGGTATCCTCGTTAAGTCAAGTTTTAACTAGTTTATATATTATAATTAAGGGAGATTAATCTAAATATTAGTAATAAAAGTTTTACCTTTTACCCCAGCAAAGGGGAGTTACCTCCTCATTACTGAAAAGTAAAAACTGAAAATTAAATAAAGAAAAGTACTGTGCGTAAAAGTAAATTGCGGAAAGTAAAAACTGAAAAGTAAAGAAAAAAGAAAGTGCGAAAACGAAAATTAATTACTGAAAGCTATAAATAAACAAACAAGATACAATCTTCTTAGTATTCTTAAGGAATTCCTTAGAAGAAAGTATGAATTTTACAAATGAAATAGCTTGGTATTTATAGGCAAAATTTTGCCTCCATCAAATCATCCACCAAATCAATTATTAATTGCTCCACTAATTGCTCCACTAATTACTCCACCAAATCCATTATTAATTGCTCCATTAATCTCTTATCATGTTTGGTGATGATTTGATAATTTTTATTATTTATTTATTAATTTATTTTTTGCTTTGAAAATGATTGAAAGTGACTTTAATAATTACACACTACACACTTCTGGATGGTTCATCAATTTCGGGCATGAAATCTTCAGAATTCGAAATTATTTTGTCTTTCAAAGTTGTAGATCTTTGAGTCTTCTTTAATCTGGAACTTGAATCAGCTCAATCCGATATCTGAGTAAAACGTTATGCCTAAAATACGACAGATGCGCAAAACTGAAATTTCCAAAACTGCACTTCGTCAAAACGCCCTTTCAAGTTTCCAATCTCCAAAATTAAAATATCAAGTCCAATAATTGCCCTTATTTGACCCATATTTCGTCCTAAATGATTTCATTGAGACCCAATATTATTTTATCTGCAAAAATAACTAAAACACATCAAAACGTTCATCAAACCCGAGAAACTAAACAAAATATTAAGTAAAAGGGGCGGTAAATATTGATATATTTTCCGCTCATCACACCCCCAAACCTAACATTTTGCTAGTCCTCGAGCAAAATAACAAAATAAAATTAAAAACTAAGCCACTTTCGTAGGGATCACGGTTGCATTTAGCATATGCAACA
Source organism: Zanthoxylum bungeanum (assembly GCA_019454045.1). Taxonomy (NCBI): domain Eukaryota; kingdom Viridiplantae; phylum Streptophyta; class Magnoliopsida; order Sapindales; family Rutaceae; genus Zanthoxylum; species Zanthoxylum bungeanum. The sequence goes on along the minus strand of SKCR01036839.1, from coordinate 5,163 downwards.
AGCCTTTAAACCCCTAGGTGTCCCTAGTGGACGAGTTGTAGTCTCGTGAGGGTTTACAGCAATGATACCCACAAACATTTTACAAAAGTAAAAAGGTAGTAAAACTAATGCACACCAAAAGCAAAAGGACAAGAGAAAATAGAATAAAGAAATTAGTGACTAATCAGTTGAAACTTATACTCCAAGTCAATAGTTGTTTTGTTTCATTCTAAATTACAGAATAAGTAAATTCTCCGATTATTTTTACCATTCTTCATATACACAGCCAACAAAATATTAAACAACTCATTTTTGCCCACAACAGTCATAAGTGCAGTTGATAAGAGAGTAATATTTTTGTCCTAAAATTCTATCAGATTTAACACCTTTTGGTAGCAATGGAATAATTTTTCTCATTTTTCTGATTTTTTTTCTTTGATTTTTTTTTTTCTATTTTTTATTTATATACAATATCTTCCATCTATGTAGCGAGTGTTGGGTCGGTAACTCCCAAACCAGTTGGCTTTAGGGCACCGGGTGTTAAGACACCCCTACAGACTTAATTACTCAGACTTCATATATATATATTTTTGCAGCATCTTCGATCCATGTAACGAGCTTTGGGCCAGTGACTCCCAAACCAGTTGGCTTAGGGCACTAGGTGTTAAAACACCCTTACAGACTTAATAACTAGGATCTCAAACGTTTTTTTTTTTACTCCACTGCTTTTTGAGATGTTTCCTCAATTAAACTAGAGCACTGAATATTACAAACTTTTCAATTTTAACTCATGTCCGTATGTTACTATATATTTGATAATACCTGTCAACTGAGCATATGAAGATCCATTTTAGTCCGTTTTAAGGAGAATTCACAAATTAAATAATTCAAAATGAAATAAACAAAAATTAACTTGTTTCGAAATAGGTTTGAGATACGTCTCAGGAGTGGAAACTCCTTACTCAGCTATCTCTTACCAATTTCACATTTTTAGTCAAATTAAAAACACAAAATATTTTTGTGATTTTTGAAAATTTTTCAATTTTTTTTGTATTTTTCGAAAAAATTTTGGACTAAAAATAAAAATAACACACAAACTAAAAACAAGGTACTGATCAACTAATTCACTCCCCCAAACCTAAATGAGACATTGTCCCCAATGTCTTAAACAGTAGAAGAAGAGTTTAGAAGATAATACCTGGTTAGCTGAAATTCTACAAGAAATTAAAGGTTAAGATCCAGATTAATTCGACGCCTCTTACCACGATCGTCTTCGAACCAATTAATCTTTGAAAGGATAGGGTCAACTTGTGGTTCATAGGCTATGAGTTGGTCTATTAGATCCGGAGCAGTTCTGGCAATGAAGAGGAGTTCTTTCAAAGGTTTTGACACGAACCCATTTCTCCGAGCATCATCAAGAAACACACAAGAAAATCATAAAATCCATCAACTTAACAGTCCAAGTGGTTTCTGGTGTATCAGGTTCCAAGGTGCGCGCTCCAAGTTTGAAAAAGCAAATTTCCTAATGTGCCCAAGCCACCTGGCAGCAATAAAAGCATCAGCATGGTTAATCATTTCCACTAGACGTTCAGACATACCTGGTACGATCAGTTCCTCTCCGTTTGATGGTTTAATAAGATTTGCCTCTGCCAATGGTTTTGGGATGATTCCCAAAACGTGACTGCCTCCTTCCTGTGCGGGCCTTTGAAACGATCCCCATAAGTCCAAGATTTCCTCCGCCATATATTAAGTGCATATTCCTTGCAGCTAAGACTCGACCCAATTCCTGTGCTGCTTCTACGTATTGTGGTTTAGTACCAACACTACTACCGCAAACACACAGATGTTTTCAACTCGTCTTCTTGAAGTGCTTCCATTTTATATGTATTTCTTCTCAACTCTGGATGCCTTCAAAAGTGCAATGACGGGCTGAATTTATAGTATCTGAAAAAGGGTGAGTAATAATAGCACAAGTGTCTTCCAGAGGACGATTAGTAACGAAATATATCGTGTTAGTCAAAAAGGTCTGGATCCTGTCTACGAAAATAAAAGAAAACAACAAAATAAATCACAATTATTAAGAAAAGACAAAGAGATATAATATTTACAAGAAAAGTAACGGCTTGATTGACGTCTATGCGTCAGGAACAAGTTTCCCATCCAATTTTCTTATAAATTGGCAAACAGGGTCTTTTTGAGTCAGATTCGAGAGACTTAATTGTTGTCTTTTTTTGGAATTGTGTATGTAATTTGCGAATGTCAATGTGAACATACCACTGGGATGCGTCTCAAGAGTTGAAGATATTTCATCTAAAGACTCCTTACTCAAGCCATCCCTAATGAATTTAATTTTTCTTCATGATTATCAGACATCATTCCTAAAGAACGACAATGAGTGTTGCAATTAAATCGTGCACATTTAAAACAAACACCCATTTGCTTAGCTCTTCGTTTCTTTGCATAGGTGCTTCTTCAAAACCAGGCAGATGTGAAATAAAAGAGTAGAAGACTCACCTGCCAATCGGACTCGTGCTTCAATTACCCAACGAATATCATTAGGAAACACGTGAATTGTCAGTAACCTCATCTGTTCCAAGCGAGCTTTGTAAACTTTCATCAGAGATTTTTGAGGGAGAGAAGGAAATTGCTTGCGAAGATTTGCGAGAGCATCTTCCATTTTGAAATGACTAATCCTGCAAAATTAAACACACAAAAATAAAACACACCAAATCACAATATATACACAAATTGCATGGGTTGCCTCCCTGCTAGCGCTAAGTTTAAAGTCGTCAGCCAGACTTGGCTTCTCGAACGTTAAGCTAGATCTGAAAGTGTAACACTTTCTTTTTGTCACTCAAATGATTCTCCCCAGTAGTGCTGACACGCTTGTTTTTAACCTTGAAAGTTTTGTTAGCGTCAGGATCATGTATCTCAACGGCTCTATTTGGTTAAAACTTTGGTGATCACAAATGGACCTGACCACCGTTGATTTTGTCTTCCATGGGAAGAATTTCACCCTTGATTTGTTAACAGTACTTCTGCCCTGGTTCCAGTTGTATGCGCACTAACTTCTCATCATGTCTCTTCTTGCCTTTTTCTTTGTACAATTTGGCATCCTCAAAAGGCTGATTGTGAAATTCCTCCAATTCGTTGAGTTGGTAGAATTTTTCTCTTCTATTGCTTGTAGTGCAAGAATTGGCTCCTTCAGTACAAAAGACGCTTTATCTTTAGGCTCCACAGGCAATTGACATGTTTTAAGTTTGTCAGTAGAACTTTGCATTGCATTGGAGTTCTGAATGGTACTGTGTATCACATCGAGTCTGAAACATTCCTCCTTCTTTTCATCATCTAGGAAATTCATGGCCTTGAAAACATTGAATGTTACTTCTTGGTCCTATACCCTCATGGTTAATTCTCTTTTTTGTACATCAATAATGGTTCGACCTGTAGCCAAAAATGGTCTCCAAGGATGATTGGCACGTCTGCGTCTTCCTCCATATCAAGGACAATAAAATCTGCTGGGAAAATGAATTTGTCAACCTTGACCAGCACATCCTCAACTACGCCTCTCGGAAAATACGAGCGTTCTATCAGCAAGTTGCAGTGAGACTGAAGTTGACATTGTTTCTCCAATCTGTAATTTCCTGAAAAATAGAGAAAGGCATCAAGTTAACACTCGCACCTAAATCACACAAAGCCTTACCAAAGTTATGTTCTCCTATGACGCAAGGAACAGTGAAACTGCCAGGATCTTTCAACTTTGGGGGAAGTTTCCTCTGAATGATGGCACTGCATTCTTCTGTTAATGCTATTGTCTCGTAATCTCCCAATCTCCATTTCTCGTGAAATAATATCTTTCATGAATTTGGCATAGGTGGGCATTTGTTCCAACGCTTCTGCAAATGGAATGTTGATATGCAGCTTTTTGAAGATCTCCAGGAACCGAGAAAACTGCTTGTCCAATTTATTCTTCTGAAGACGTTGAGGAAAAGGTGGAGGTGGGGTGATATGTTCTTTCCTTTGCTTCTTTTTCCTCCATCTGTTGCTTTGTTTCTTTTGGAACTTCCTCAGCAGCTGTTTTGACTCCAACATCTTTGTTAATTTCAGTACCGCTTTTTAACATGATGGCATGACATTGCTCCTTCCCCATGTTTCTTGGATTTGGCTCTGTGTTGCTAGGAAGGGTACCTAGCGGTCTGTAACTCTGAGCATTTGCCAGTTGTCCCATTTGATTCTCCAGTGCTTTAATAGAAGCAAATTGACTTGAATTAATGCTGCTTGGGATTGAAACATAGCATCATATCTTGCTGCGTGAGAGGCGTGTTTTGCTTCTATCTTTTTCAAGTGGGTCAAACACTTCTGTATTTGGGATTTGCTTGCTCCTGGCTTTTGTTCTGTTGCTGGAATTCAGGTGGATAGTCTGCTGTTAGCCTGAATGTTGCTCCATGAAAAATTGGGATGATTCCTCCACCCTGGGTTGTAGGGTTGGAATATGGATTGTTCCCTTGTCTGTTGAAATTGCTGACATAATTCACCGTTTCTTCCAAGTGGTTTGACTCTGGTGCTCCTCCATATGGTGAACTTGTGGATCTAGTGATGTTCACAACTTGCGTGCAAGTGTTTCTAGACATTTGCATATCTGATCCAGCCTGGTATTCACTGTTGTGTTTGCTCCAACTTCATAAATTCCTGCAATTCTTTGGATCATGCTCCTTTCTGTTGGCCACAAGGAATTGTTGTTGGCCATTTCTTCGATTAAGTCCCAGGCTTGATCTTCTCCTTTTGCCATCAAGGCTCCTCCAGCAGCAGATCGATTGTGGTTCTCATTATTCCAGAAAGTCCATTGTAGAAGGTCTGAACTTGTAGCCACTTTGGAATCTCATGGTGCGGACATTTCCGGAGTAAATCTTTGTACCTTTCCCAAGCTTCGCAGAGGGATTCTGAATCTTGTTGTACAAAGGATGTGATGTCATTCCTCAATTTTCCGGTTCTGGCTGGTGGAAAGTACTTTGCAAGGAAATTTGGTGGCTAAAGTGTTCCAAGTTGTGTGATAGAACCTGCTGGTAGTGAATGTAGCCAAGCTTTAGCTCTATCCTTCAGGGAATATGGAAAAACTCGCAGTCTCATTACTTCTTCTGATGCTCTATTGTAGTTAAAAGTGCCGCAAACTTCCAGGAAGTTGCC
>SKCR01036838.1:0-98081 GCA_019454045.1 Zanthoxylum bungeanum | reverse complement strand
CCAAAAAAAAAGTAAATAAGCAACAAGAAAATAGCAAAATAGCAAAGAGAAACAGCGAACCAGCAACCAGATACAGCGAACCAGCAATCCTTCCAGTGACGGCCTAACGAACTTCTGAGAAAGCAACTTAAAATGTAACACCTGAGGGAACCTTTATCACATTTATTTTCATAGTTCTAGGCGATGCATGCCTGACTGGACGTGAAATACATCCAGCCGGGTATGCGAAGTCCTACATCAAAGATGGACAAATTTCTGGTCACATTCTTTTCTTTCTTCGGCATTTTGTTATTTAATTTTTTTTATCTATTTAGAGTTATCTTTTTTTTTTATCTATTTATTCGCTTGTATTATTATTTTATTATTTCGCCTTTATTTTGTTCATGTTTTTCGTGTTGATAATTATACGCATATGCATGGTTATATTTTTTATGTCCATTTACATTGCATTTATGATTACGTATATTATTATCCCTTGCAGTATATCGGATGGAAACCCAAACGTAAATTTCATAGCCGAATCCGAATGGACGGTAGTACGGTCTGTACTTGGGATACAACTCCACGTGCCACTTGGGAAATACTCATACATGCGTGATTAATCCCCTCATTTTTTGTCTGCTATTTATTTCTTGACGTTTTTTTGCTTTTGAATTGTTTATTATAATTTTTGTTATTGCACCTCGTATTTCTAAATTTAATATGCTTTTATTATTTCTATTAATGTTTGTGGGTGTGCAAATTTGTGTTTATTTGAATTACCTTGCATGAACTGCATAAGACATGGCTATACCATTGTGTGAACCCGTCCATTATACTGGCATAAGTAAGGGACCATTCTGAACCTAACGGTTTGAGGTCTTCCCTTGCGAGGGGTGAGTGCGACCTTAAATCTTTCCCAGTTCACACTGGGTGGTGACTCCTTTATTCTCCGGTTTTTTCCCCCTCGGGCTAATCCGTACTCTCTACATGCTGCGAGCCCAACAATGTCGTGGTCACCGAACATCATAGGCAAAGTGGTAAACCTCATGGTCAAGTATTCTTACCAGATCGGGGTCGGGTTACGTCCCACCGAGTCTTGATTTCTGTTTTGGCATAAGGTCAGAACATCTCCCTCATGGCCATTTTTTGGTTCGCCCGAGGAGGTAGTACTCCCTCGTGGTCAAGTATTCTCGAGTATTCATTATCTTTGGAATGGGTTCAGAACAACTTCCCCATGGCCATATTTTGGTTGGCCTGATGAGGTAGTATTCCCCGTGGTTAAGTGTTATTGTCAGCTCGAAGTCGGGTTGTGTCCCACAAAGACCAGATATTTATTGGCGTGGGGCTGGAGAATTTCCCCCATGGCCACTTGCTAAGTATTGCAAAGGAAAACAAGCATACAATTGACATAAATAAAAAAAATGTATTAATTACAAACCGTTATAAGAAAGATTGTTTGGCCTCCATCGGACAAGAGGCTGATCAGCAAATCTTCATTCCTGGCTAGCATATAGTCGATCTGCAGAGTTGAAAACAAAGGTTAAACCTGCTAAGTCAGATGAGAATCACAAGGGTAAGACAGGTAATTACCTCGCTGACAAAAAGGCTGAACCTCAATATCAGCTCATTGAGGGAAATATCCTCATAGGTAGGAATCCGTTCAGGAAGTACGATATCGGCCATCAAATTTATAGCGGGTACGAGATGGGCCACTGCATCATTGACTTTATCGCCGAAGTCATTCACCCCGAGCACTACGCCGCCCTTCCCCATCTCGGTAGGGTCCTCAACTACTTTCTTTCCCTTTTGGCAGCGGTTTTCTTAGCGAGGGGGTCCTTCAACCTCAACTGGTTCATCACCTCCGATCAGATAACAGCGTTTCTTTGACAATTAAGGAGGAGCTTAGGTTGTTTGGACCAGGGGCTGGGAGCTGTAAGACTGAGAATGGCGTGGAGGGTCGCAGTAGAAGGAGTGGTCGTTTTGGCTTTCCTCTTGGCCTCGGGTGGAATCGGGGTGGTGATACGCCCTCGGGAGCCGCCAGACGTTCCCTAACCACCCGATTACAACAAATCTTTGAGCCTCCCCTTTACACCATTTGAACTTGACATTTTTGCAAAATGGAGAACAACAAAGAGGGTTGGAATTGCTATCAAGTCAAGTCGTATCTACCAGGTCATCTTGGACCACGGGGAGGTGTGTTCAGGATAAGGCCTGAATCGGTAAAGGCAGAGTCATTGACAATATTTTTATAATGGCCAGCAAAAAATCTGGCCTTCTTGATTTTGACCCGGACCTGATGGCTAACTTTGGGGGGGTTCTGCCCAGCAGGTTGAAAAGGTTCAGAGAGTTAGTTTTTCCTTTATCAGATTAGTAAAGGAAAGGACTAGGGGACATGTTCTCACCTCCATCCATGAAGACATCGAGAACGAAGACAGCCTCAAAATAAGATGAACAGACCTGCCCCTAGTTGCCCAAAACCCAGAACCAGGTGTCTTTAAAATTTTTATTGGTAGAGGGAAGGTCGATGATGAGTGGAGAAGTTTCCGAGTATGAAGAAATGTAGAACCAAACATGGTGAGTCCTCGGGTTAGCCTTTAGTCTATACATACGTTTAACCTCTTCAAAGGTTGGCTCTCTCAAGCCTGCTCGATTCCAGATCACGTGAAGACCGGCCAAGATTCGCCAGTTGTTTAGGTTTAGCTGGCAAGCGATAATATCCATGAAGGCAAGCATCTTAGCAAATTAACGCTGGAACTAGTGCCCCAAGCCGGCCTCAGGGCGACTTGCATATTCTAGAGGGGCTGGGACCCCTAATTAGATGTCGGCTAGGATGGCATACCAATGCCGAAGAATACTTAAATCTCCCTTGGTGACTACTAAAGGGCGGTCCATGTCCAAGGGGACCCGTTCATGATCCAGTCGAGGGATCCGATGGTGATAAATATCATTCTCCTCCTCAGACGGGGTCAGAGTAATGTCATGGTCTTCTAAACTTGCTGGCCCTGAGCTGAGGTATGTTGTTTCTGGGGGTGTAGCAGGGAATATAATCTCCAGAGGAGTTACTGAGGTAGATTCAATATCTACCTCGAGGCAAGTCGGTTATCTTCCTTTTGGCAGGAATGTCACGGATGGATGACAATGGGCACAACATGAGTGAAACTAGGGAAGACCCTAATGAGATTTGATGGGAATTAAGGGCAATAATGATGATTTGAGGTTCCCAATGAGCAGTATTCAGAAGGGGCAGCAAGGGTATTTGCAACAGGCCATCAGTGTCGTTTGGGTCGGTTCTAAGATTTTTCCGACCAAAACATATGACAATAACAGGGCCGACCATATCAGTTATCGAATAAGTTTATGTAGTTGAGAAAAATAACGCAAGATTAACTAGCATCCTCATCGTCATTATAGTTCCCGGCACCAACTCACTAACTCGTTGAAACAGAGAACTAGGGGACAGATGTTGATGGTGATTTTTTGGGCCTAAGAATGGCCAAGAGCTCGGGAGGGGCAGGAAGGAAATTTCGTATTCAGAACATTGTAGCCCGATGAGTAAGACAATACGAGGACTATAAATCGAGAACCTTGGGTCTGACCCGGCTAATAATGTTTGGCAGAACGTGATAAGATTTACCCCGGTTGCCCGATGAAATTAATGAGTTCGGGATACTTCTGGTCAGATATGGCATGAGAATTGGTCTTCTCCATAAAGTTCAGATATGGCATGGGAAACTTGATGATTCTCCTTTGATTCACGCCACCGAGTAAACGATTGGATACAGGCTGACATCATTGTTGGTTTCTATAATATGTCCCAAGGAAAGATTAAGCATTTGAAATACAATAAATGAATATATATTTAACTTTGAAGTATGGCGGAATCATACTTACAATGCTTTGTTGATGAAGAAAATCAAACCAAAATGGAAGCTCCAAGTGTTGATTGATTCGGCCAAGAGGAGAAGAAGGTGGAAAGCTCCAAGCTTTGTGAATTCCTTGCTCTATGATAGTTTCCCTATCACCTCTTTTGATCCCTTGAAGGTGCTAGCCTTGCATGTGAGAAGATGTTCCAAACAACCACACTATCTTCAAGCTTTTTGGCAACCAAAATGAAGAAGATGAAGACCAAAAAACTGCATGCAGTTTTCGGCAATGTGAGAGAGAGAAGAGAGATTTTTCTTGTTGATTTTTGATACCAAAAATCAATTTATATATATGCCATAATATTTATTAAATAATAATAAATCTATGACACAAACCATGCAAAGGCTTAGAGTGTCAAACACTCAAATTCCATGCATAACAATTGAGTGTATTATACACTATCACCATGCAATGCATTATCAATAAAATAATACATATAATGACATGTGTCATGTGGGCCCCACACGTTTCCAAATGAAAGCGGGCCCACGTGCACTCACGCGTTCGGGTTCGATATTTCCGAAATACCGAACTTGCGTCGCGACGTTAATTAAATCGAATTTAAATAAATAATCGCGCCTAGCGAAATTATTATTTACGTCGCTAACGAATTAATTCTAAATTAACTCGTATGCCCGAATTAAAATCTAATTTTAATTTCGCGTCGAAATCAAATTTCAATTATTATATCGAATATAATAATTTTACTGATTAATTCCAAATTAATCGTTCTCTCTCTCTAAATAAGGCACTTTATCCGAGATAAAGTTTCTCCGCAATTAATCCAAGATTAATTAAGTTCGAATCAAATATCATAGGTGAATCTTCAGGAAGCGACCCAAGAGATCTCCGGATATGTTGGCAGTAAATACGGTCGTCGGATAATCCGAACACGCACGTACCTCGTACTACGTTCTTACCGATTCACAAGACAAGGTTGGCTTCTAGCAAAGCGCCATGCCTACCCAATTCTCCAGAAATATTCTTATAGGAATATAAGATCTATATCAAGCGTAGTATACCGTAGTATTGCGTACATCGATCCAGTATCGGATGATCACATGCTAGGCCTGGGGCTGGAGATGTGTCTGCCCCGTATGAAACATATATCGGACATCAAGCAACTAGTCTCTTTAAATCGGACAATCCTGACCTAGTCATATTGTCCCGACGGTTGCAACCTTTTATAGAGTACTAGTTCTGTGTCCTGCGTGATCATCACCTCCATATGTCTGAAGCGATACTTCCATCTTGACATCACATCCAGTACACTACGATTCTCGATAAACCCAGAAGAGGTGTACACAGAACCGGTTAAGGTCCCTAACCACCAAAACCAAAGTTTACCGATTGTCGCAAGTACTAGCGATGTAAGTCTCAGGTTAAGACCATATACTCCTACCCTGATGCGGCCTCCCATAGACACCTAGACATACTACCAATGGGATTCCGCGGGGTCTATCCAGAGCGAAGCTGTTTTCCGTACCATCGGTAAAACACAACCTCCTATCGCACTTGCATAAGTATCCAATACTTAAATATATGAGAACTATGCCGTTGTGCCCTCACAACGTGCACAAGCGCAATACTAGTCTATTCCGCATTATCGATGTCCAGTCTCGATAATACTACGGCTAGGGATATTTAATGATTAAACCTTTATGGATTGATACTGTCTCATATCATCTCAATCCAGTACTAATCATATGGACTTTCGCCATTTATATATCAAAGTAAATAATATTTACAAAATGGCAAAAGGCAATTTCATTATTACATAGTTAATTTTGTACAATAATACAATATCATTTACAAACAGTGACGCTATGGGACACAATGTCTAACAATCATAATTGTTAAGTGTGGCAGTACCCAAAATATAGTGATTTAATGAAGTGTCAAATGGTAGGTTTCACTTTCGGCAATGGCAGGTTTAACTTTCGGCAGAGATAGGCTCACGTGGCTAACTTCATGAAGACGGTGGAACAATGTAATTTTCCTTAGTATATAAAGAGGTTGAGAACATTTTTGTAAGGGTTAGCGATTTTTTTTTTTTGCATGCACTACTTGTAAGAAACAGTGAGAAAACACAAAGCTCGACATAACCCGACCACAAGTAAAAAGAAGTCGGCCAAAACCGACCACGTTATAAAACCTTTCGTTTTCCTTCTGCCCATGGACATAGGTTGGATCCATTCCGCTGATCCACATTATATCCTCTGATTGTCTGTGTGTTTACTTTTTTCCGCTAAGTTTTCTTTTGGTTCCCAACAAACCAAACAAATTCACAGTTGGGGGATGATTGTTTGAGGAGTGAGTTTCCGAATTTTCCCCTGGAATGAAAATCAGCCATCAACAAGAGGTATTAGAAGGTTATTATAATACAACCCCGACTCTATAAGACGAAGAAAGAGGAGGTGTTGGTAGTGCACCCCGATAGTCTTGTTCCTGATTATAGAATTATATATAGATAGAAGACTATCCATACTTCATAACATTGATGAACAATATATTAGACATACTTATAGGATTTCATATACCGTGTCGATGGATGTTCCAAGGCATTCTAATAGCTCTAATGGGCTAAAATATGGTCGGGTTGTAATTTGTTCTACTTTTTTCATAAGGGTTTGGGAATTTCGATACAGCTTTACTTTGTGAAAAAATGATGCTTGAGTTAAATGTTGCATTGCGTCAGTTGCATTTGAATGAGTAGCGATTTTTGTCAGGTTTGTATGTAATATAGTCTGGGGCCGGTCTGTCAAACCACATCTACGAGAATCGAATTAGCTTTATCTATTAAAAGCTACCAAAAAGAGATCAAAAGACAGGTACTATTTTTTGACATGGTCCGTTAGTACTAATCTTGTTGATGATAACCATGTAACCAATAAATATTTTAAAGAGGTGTGGTTCCTCATCGAGGTTGACTAGGGTCAAGTGTATGAAGTTTCAGATGGTACATACACTTTTCCTAATACCTTTATTGGCAGAAGTAGTTTTCCAAATGCATCTCTTTTGTATATGATGTTAATTGGATCATATGGTGCCTGTTTATGATTTTTTATGTACTTGTACTTGTATGGAATGATTCTCCTAAAGTTTGAAGGGATTATCTGTAACACCCCAATTATCATGACGTGTCTATCAAGGTCGCTTTTCTAATGCACGACATGTTATATTGCATATAATCATGTATTGATGGGTTGATGTCCGTGTAACCCTCTCCGGAAGTTTGAAATAAATTTTCTGAACTTTCGGTACCCTTTTTAATTTATGCATTTTCATGAACAATTCTCAAATTGTTGACCATATCTTAGGCTATAGATATCTTTTTTCAGAGATTTCGGTACCATTGGAAATCTCATACACGAGGACTACAACTTTTATGTTAAATAACTTTTATGTTAAATAGATTTATGCATGAAATAAGTTTTAATAGAAACCTAGGTTTAGACTTGATATTGCCATAGATCTAGAGATATTAGTTTGAATGATGTTGTTGTGAGTGCTTGTAGGAAAAAAGGAAGCGGTGATGACTTTGGTAAATTCCATGTTGATTTATGATGATGATGAAGTGTGATGAATTTAGGATTAGACTTGGGGTCGTGCTTACGTCACAACGTGATATAAAACGTAACTCTCTGTCTCCATTTTTTCCTTGTGCACATCGCATGTGAAATTTTCAGTTGGCATCATGATGCCACAGTGCCAATTTTAGGACCCATTTTTAGTTTGTTGTATGTCACGTATCAGCATCATTGTTCTAAAACGTACTTGGCATTAGTCGGGCGGCGACCTAGCGCCTAGGGAACCTAGGCGGGGCCTAGGAAATTAGTTAGAAAACAGTTAAAACCTAATATTTTCTAACATCATAATTTATAAATAATCCAAATCATATAAATTCAATCAAAATATAATAAAACATAAAATCAAACTCAATCAATCATATAAAACATCCTTCAACCAAGTTCATGTTCATCATCTTTTAACAAAGTTAAATATAACTAAATATCTAATTCTTCTTCATCTACTTCAAACTCATCATCCTTAGGTTTTTCATCAGAATCAAAATCTTATTCATGAAGTTCTCTGTATTCAGTATTTCTAGCACTTTTTTGAGGTTGTAAAATTTCATCTGCCCCAAATGCTTCTCCAACCATCCTCCAAGTATGCCCTGAACCGGGCTCTACTTCTTCATCATCACCAGATTCACCACCCTCAATAATCCATCATTGTGCATTAATAGCATCTTTTGCTTGTAATAAATCCAATTTCAAATCCTTCTCCTTTTTGTGCTTGTTCTTCAACTTGGCATTAAAGGAAACAAAGACAAGATTGTTTAATCGATTCACATCTAGTCTATTCATTTTGTTCGTGTGAATCTATATAAATAATTTAAATAAATCAATTAATATTAATAATTATAAAATAAAATAATCAAATATTTAACTAATGTTAAATATTTACCCCTTCAAAAGTGCTCCAATTTCTTTCGCACCTGGATGAACTAGTAGTTAATGAAAGTACCATTTTTGTCATTTTTAGCAAGTTAGGTGCATGATGCCCATATTTACGCCACCATGAAACTACAAATTAACATAAATAGTTTGAATGGAATATAATAAATCTTATATATTTTGTAAGATAATTCAAATGAATACTTTGTTCTTAACTGGATTAAAAAATCAATCGATACCCAACATGCTTTGGGTATCGATTGAAAAATATCAATTCAATGGAGTATCAATCCAAGTTCTTTGTATTCATCTATTGTCTTATACGAAGCCAACTCCTCATTTATCACCTTGGTTTGCATGTTAATTTCATTGGGGAAGAAAGCCTCCACAACCGTAAATACCCCATCCATTATATTCATATCGTATTCAATGCTTGTATCTTTATAGTAGTAGTAAGGATTTAATAGAAAAGCAACACAATGCGATGGAGTATGAAGCTGCCCTTCAATTTTACTATCAATAATCACCAAGATTGGCCGATAATTACTCTCAATATTGTTTAATGCATCATTTTTCTCTTCTTTTGCATTCTTTAGCTCTCCATATACAAAGCCCATATATGGCTTTCTATCCCTATAAACTTATCAAAGTACCGTCACCAAAGGTACAAACATCTTCAAACATTGGGTCCCTCTATTCCAAGAAGAGACACTCATCACCGTGGCAAATGCAGCTTTCCCTTCAGCTTGCTTCGACCATATGCACTCATCCCATTTTGTGCTAGCAAACATGGTTCGCAAACTTTCTTTTTTTTCTCTATCAAATTTTGTAAGGTTAAGAAAGCTGAGGCAAACCTAGTTACTCCTGGTCTGACTATGTCCCTATGTTTTGTAAACGATCTCATCATGGACAAAGTCTTGTGATGGGCATACACAAAATGGTGAAAGCCCTGACACTATCAATGGTTTTTTATACCTCGGTAATTTCCTAATACTTTCAAGTATGAGGTTTATGGTGTGAGTAGCACATGAAATCCAAAACATATTTGGCATCTTAGCCTTTAACAACTTTAGCGCAGCCATATTGTTTGAGGCATTGTCTGTTACAACTTGAACCATATTTTCCGCCCCCACTTGTTCAATACTCGTCATAACATACTAATAAATGTGCTCAGCAGTATGCGCCACATCAGAACTTTCCTTGGAAGAAAGGAAAGTGGTACCTATTATACAATTAACACAAAAATTCATTATACTTCTCCTTTTCCTATCACTCAAAGCATCTGTCATGATAGAACACTCGTTCTCCTTCCACTCAATCTCATGTTGTTGTAGATAAAATTCATATTGGCTAGGACCTCTGAAACATGGTCCAAATTAACCAACTGCTTCCATCATCGCTATCCAGCTATCATTGTCAATGCCATTGAACGAAATACCAGATTCATAAACCCACTTAGCAATAAATCGCTTCAGATTATGTGTTTTTTCTTTAAAAAATGCTTCATTAATATTTTGTTACCGTATTGTTTTACCATCACTAGCTGAAGAATCTTGAGGGGCTACCACTGTCCACCTATCTAAAGGGTCACGATGCAGAGGGGGTCTTGAATCTAACTCTTCTTCTATTTCACGAATTTCGTCTTCTTCTTCATCGCCCCCAAAATTAACTTCTTGCCTTATCTCACTAGCATGCTTCTCTTTTCTTTTCTTTTTATTCCTTGCCTCCAAAATGGCTTGTCTACACTTCTCTTGATCATCTTTACTGGACTTTGGATATTTTGCAACATTCCCCGATATATACCCAATATGTTCTTTCATTATGTAAACTCCTCCGGAAATTTTTTTTGAACATAACTTGCAATAGACTTTATCCAAGTTATTTGGATCCACTAAAGCCCATACTCCTATCCAATATCATTTGAGTTCCATTTAAGAATCAGACTACACTCCTAATTAGAAGCTACAGAAGAAGAATCCATGTCCTACTAAGAGTCTAAGAATGAATCAATTAATTTAATTAGTAATGAAAATATGAAATATACTAAATCTAAATCTTATATTATATAATATGCAAAATAATTCAAATTTTCAATTGAATCTGTTAGTAGTCCAAAATAAAAATTTGTCAATTAAGTAATTAGTTATTAACTTTAAAAAAACCCTCAAAAGTCAAAACGAAAATAAATTAAATACTTATTATATTTACTATTTAGGGTAAAAAGATTTTATCAAATAACAAAATAAATATGAAAAATCACTTGTTTGCCATGAACCAATTTACTAAAGTTGGATAAAAAATTAAATGTTTACATTATGAAAGCAGAAGATGCGTCGGTGTAGAGAAGAGAGAAAGCAGAGGCGTAAATGAACCAGAGGCAGAGAGAAAGGAGGGCACGCTGGACTCTGGAGAGAGAGAGAGAGAGTGAAAAAAATGACGGTGAAGACTGAAGAAGAAGAAGAAGAAGACGTGACTGAGCAGTGATCAGAGAAGAAGAATACTGAAAATGAGCAAAAAACCAACCCTTACGCGTGAATTTTTTTAAAAAAACTAACATATCCCCCAAAACGTCGTCGTTTTGGGGTTATTATAACCCCCAAAACGATGACATTTTGGAGTGGCCCAATTTCATGCCGACGACCAATTTGCACGACTACCTCCAATGATTCAGTGGTAATCGCAGAGGCTAGGCTGCGACGAGCGAAAATGAACCTCCTAGGCGCGCATAGGCGACGCGTTTTAGAACACTGCTCAGCATGTCAGATAACAACTTGAACTTCCCTTTAACATGGACGCTTGCATCATTCATATACATGTATCGTAAACGTTCAAGTATATTAATCGTACTTGAAATCATGTTTTATAGATTATATGCAGGGGAATCCATCCCGTTCTAGTCGACCACGCGAGTAATTAGACATTATATCTGTTTTGTGAGAGAATCTTATAATTTTTATGTTGTACAACAATAATTTTTCTTACAAATTAAACTTATGGTTACATGGATGTCGAATTTTGACTTTGCATAAGCATGTCTTTGAGTTGCTATGCTTTCATGTTAATAATCCTAGGTACATGATATTTCTCAAGAAATCATTACAGTTGCTATATATTTCCAAGTTATACTTACGCGTTTGATGTGTTACATGGTTCTAATTTATAAGTTCATGTTACATGATACTATTCCAATGTGATCTATGAATTATGATTCATGTATCACGATTTACAGCCTATAATACATGAGTTACAATTTATATTTGCAATGTGTGTGAAGTGTTTGGTTGATGAGTTGGTGTTGTGATAGCAATGCCGGCTAGGGAATCCACTCGAACGACATCCATCTCATACCTATTCTAAAATAGGTAATGAGTCACATATAAGTGTTGTATGCAGAAGCCAGTGTATATGTTTGTATTTGATCTGTTTGAGCATGTTTTATAATGATTTGTTTTGTATATATTTCATTATTCACGATTCGCATTTCACGATCCATGATTTACAGTTCATGTGTCATAATTTACAGTCTGCGCTTCATGATTTAAATGTCATGTTTTAAAGCTACGTGTCATGTTCTAAAATATATGTTACAGATTCTGTTTCCAATTTTTCAGTTCAATGTTACAATTTATTATCAATATTTATAGTCAGTGTTTCATAGCTTACACTCAATGGTATGTAGTTACAGTTCATGTTTTACAGTCTCAACCATGTTTCACGGTTTGTAGTTTATGTTTTACAATTTTCAATCCATGATTTACAGTTCATGTTTTCAGTTACGACTTATGAATTTTTGGTCACAGATCATGTTTAGAGCTAATGTTTCTTAGTTTATTATTTATATTTAAATTTTATTATTTGTAGTTTTTAGTCCATGATTTACGCGTTTTCAGTTAATGATTTACAGTTCTAGTTCATAAATTTAAGTTCAATAGTCATGTTTCAAAGTTTACAGTTTCAGCTTACTCTCATGAATTTCATTTACATAACATGTTTATAGTTTACGTTTTTCAGTTACAGTTTCATGATTTATAGTTATGGTCATGGTTTACAGGTCACGTTTCACGATTTTCAATTTATGTTTCATGGTTCACAATTTACATATCATGGTTTCAGTCATTTTTCCAATTTGACAATTACGTCTTATGATTAACAATTTATGATTCATTACTTTTAGTATAAAAGCATATGCGGGAGCGACGACCGAATCTCGATACATATGACGATGCAAATGAGACATCTGAATCATGATCGTTGTATAAATATTTTACATGTTTTTAAAACACCAGTAGAGTTTCTTCTTCTCATGTATAGCTACTCGAGTATACTAACATTCATGTTCATGTTCATGTTTTCCTGCTTATGCGGTATTAGGTTCCTGCTAAGTAGGTCCCACTGTAATTACAACTAATCGATGCCCAGCTTTAGCTCTACTAATGGGTTTTGGAAATCCCCTTAGGCTTATTCATGTTCATGTTAATGTTCACAATCCCCTACTTACGCGGTACCAGATCCAGCTGAGTATGTTTCATGCCCAAGGTTTCGATACTGGTATTATTTTCATAACAGCTATATAAAGTGTCTATTTTTAGTTTACGATTTTCAATTTACTGTTTAGCTACAATTCATATTTATAGTTTTTAGACCATGTTTACAGCCTAGAGACATGTTTAAAGTTTACAATCATGGGTTAAAGGTCATATTATATAACATCAAGAAATTTGGAAACTCTTCCAAAAGGATTTTGTATTGCAGATCGGGTCTCAAATCAGACTATATCGGAGAAAAAGTGTTTTAAGTGTTGCAATATAGCTTGGAATATTTTATAATAGATATTTGATCTATTGGAAAACGCGTGATTTCGAGAACCGGTCACATAATTTCTGATTGTATTATTAACACGTATATGTTTATTGTTTCAGTTATAAAGATAGTAAACAAACTCCGATTGAGCTGACTTCTGATTTATTAGACTCATTTTTCCGAGACGAACAACTTTTGTGTTGAACAAGTTTCACAATTTATAGCAGAAGGGCTTCGAAAATGTAATTGTTGGTGAGAACCCCATGATTGGGGCCTGATTGTAATTTTCGGGGGTTAAAACATAATTTTCCGAAACATTTCTATATATACCTCATAGTTTTCAGAAATTACAGAAATACCAACCTTCTTTCCTCTCCCCAAAATGTCCCATCATCTCCAAAACTGAGAAACCTTCTGCCAAACCACGTCGGCGGCCGTCCGGCCATCGCGATGACACTAGAGGAGCGTCCGACCACCCTGAGTTAAACGGTGGCCGGCGGCGACGCCAAAAACACAGGAAACCACCGCTGGAGAGAGAGAAATTTATGCACATGGGTGTTTCAATCCTGAGTCCTCGCTTCGTTTCACGACCCGAGTCACCCGCCAAATCGAAGCCCTCAAAGAGTACTACAAGATGGCAGTGACGATTTTTCTGATCCGTGCTCGGTTGCACGTAAAACAAGAAGAAGAAATGGTGGTAAATAGTAACATCGAATGAACAGTAGCTCCGATCGGAATTTTTTCAATTCCACCACGTTCATGGGATCGTTTGGAGTCCGTATATGGCCTCGAAAACTTGGTAAGAGCTCTCGGTAAAAAGTGGCTAATTTCAAGTTTTTCGCTAAATATTTGAATGTTTCTAGCGGCTTCGTAGAGTAGTGTAATGATATAAATTGAATTGTTTGAGCATAAGTATATTGAATATATGTATAGGGTAGAATCCGAGGGAAATTAGAGTGAATATTATCGATCCGATAAGTAAAGCGAGTTTTCGGTAATGTGGAGTTTCACATGTATCTGTGATTTGATGAACGTAATTAAGGATATGACTTAATTTTGATGAAACAATAGTATTTGAGTAAGTTCTATAGAGTTTCCGAGGGCTTAGGTTCATTCCGCATTGTTTTCAGGAACTTTTCGGAAAGGCATAAATTGCATATTTGAGCTACTGAATTGACTTAGAACATTGTTTAATGGTGTAATATAAGTATTGAATGTATTATGAGTAATGAAACTGAAAACGAATTTAATTTGGATTTTCCCGGATAGTTTAGGAGTTTATGCTATTAGTAAGTTTTCCATGATTAACGACCCTCACATTCCATATTTTGTGTTACAGATGAGGAAAGAGAAAGGATAGCATGGACACCAGGTAAGTATCTCACTATGAACTCATCAGAGTATACAAGGTACAGTGATTGATTATGTGTTTAGATATGTATATAGATTGAAGGCTCATAAGAAATAAGTTGCAGTAGTTATGGAGTTTTAGAAACCATGATATGAGAGTTTCGAGAGGTACAGACAGTGAGATTCGTAAAGAGCACATATAAATACAGATTGTCTGAAAGTATTTATAGTGTCGGGCTTCTAGATAGCAAGCTAGTATCATCATGAAAAGTTTAGCACAAGCTGTCATTACATTTTTATAATTAAGCATGTCTTCTAGTAGAACACGTTTTCAGTACGAGTGATGTAAGAGTTTTGTAAAGAGTTTTAACTAAGTTTCCAGACCTCATTTTAGTTTTGGTCAGAGTGTGGAATCAGTGTATGAAATGTGTTTATGTTTAACGACACGTGCGAGCATTTTTCATTTGGTTGAGTTTGTTGAAATAGGGTGCGAGTCCATTTTTATGTATTGGATGAGTGAGATGTCACCAGCTAGTAATTAGGTGTGGTCGACTTTGCTATTGTGGGTATGGGTAATGACATTGCATTGCATTGCATTTCATTTCATGACTTACATGATCATATGGTTGTTATAATGATACATATGCATTTTGCATACCCAGAAGGAGACACATTGTTCATTGACAGATACAGACCCTGGACTAGGGGGACGACGAAGCGTAACGCCCCTGGATCCTAGTTATAGTGAGTGGACCTCTTTTCTCAAAATGATTTTATTTACGGTTTTGACATCAGACTTACTTTTGAGCATATAGGGCATTAGGATAATTTTATTACAGTTACTTTTCAGATAATGATGATTTAGAAAGGAAATGTTTTTAAAACTTGAGTTTTATGTTTTCTAGACATGGGGGAAAAACCCACCTCAGTATGTAACTTGATTCAGATAAGGAGTTGACAGACAGCACATATGCACATATAAATGACTGGGGGGCGGCCATTCGTAACGCCCTCAGATCCTAGTTCAGGACTAGTGATAACAGATGCCCCTAGATCCTAGATTCAGAGCTTGGAAGGTAGCATAGATTCGTACCCCCAGTTCTAGTTCAGTAGTTAGGGGGACTGTGATACGTAACGCCCCAAGACCACTAGTTTCATGGACAAGAGTGGCATGCTTTGGGGGACAATGATACGTAATGCCTCAAAGTCAGTGATTTGCACTCCTGGCTCTAGTTAGGCGTATGAGGGCACGACGATACGTAAAGCCCCCAAACGTCAGGTTTTCAAAGACATAGACCAGTTTTTCAAAAACAATTTTCTGAGATCAGTTTCAAAGTTAGTTTTCAGAACAGATCTTTAAGATACAGATTTTTCAGAAAACAGATTTTCAGAAATGGATTTCAGAGACAGGTTTACAGAAAATGAAGGTTTATAAATGATTTTTCAAGAGAAATAGTTTTTAAGAGATTCTCAAAGTTTTACAGACAAAAGGATTTCTAGAAAAGTTTCAAATGAAGAGATTTGTTTTCAGAAAAGAAAAGAACTTTCAGAATGATTGGCCTTTTTAAGATATTTTATTTGATATGGAAGTTCAGTGATATCCAGTTCTATTTGATGAGTGGTTTCGTAGTATACTATGAGTATGTACTTTGTATAAATTGTATATTATACTGCATGCTCAGTTGGTGAAACGCCTTTTTAAGATATTTTCTTTGATATGGAAGTTCAGTGATATCCAGTTCTATTTGACGAGTAGTTTTGTAGTATACTATGAGTATGTACTTTGTATAAATTGTATATTGAACTGCATGCTCGGTTGGTGATATCAATGTAAGGGTTGAGTTTTGGGGGTTTACCATACTTAGAATCAGTTGTAGGATTCCAATGGATGGAATCAAGTGTCAATATTTTATATTATATGGAGATCTGAGGCTTCAGCTCATTGTTTTAGTAAAATTTTTAGAGCTCATAGTTAGTTAATGCTTATGTTTTTAGTCCACGTAGTTCATATGAAGTAACCAGCCATAATTTAAGCTGACTAAACCACCACGGGTTTGGGATGGCTTTAGCCACGGGTTTGGGTAGTTTGGTAGATAATAAGTTAGTTCTGGTTAGAAGAAAATTTGATGTTGCTAGTATATAAAGTATAGCTACAGTGCGGAAAAAGAGTATGTATGTACGTGGATGAATGCTTCTAGATTGGTGTATAAGAGATGCCAGAACTCCGTGGATGTGAGGTTTAGTGTGAAATGATGAGATAAGTTCATTTCATTATTGCTTCAGTTCCATGTGTAAATTATCAGGTATAACATAAGTAAACGGCCATCAGATAAAGATGTGATTTTTAAGTTTATGTATTTACATATGTCTGATTTATATTTTAAGTTCTTATTGTCATGTGATATATTTACATAAGACGTGAGTACTTACTGAGCTTTATAGCTCATACCCTGGCTGTTTACTAGTTTTACAGGTTCACATTGGACTTAAAGAGCTAGAAGATTTTTCTTTGACGTCTTGCAGACAGCAGATCACCCTGATGCAATCAAATCGATCTTGAGTCGTTTTATGGTTCTGGGATGTGTGATTGGTCTCCCACAGCCTTAGTTTTATTTATTTGTATCATATGTATAATTTTAAATCGTGCTGAGCACGTAGTTGGTTGTATTTATTTGTTTATGTCAGGCCGAAGGCCTATTTGTATATGATTTGAGATTTGTCAGACCGGAGGCCTATTTGCATGAGTCGATATGATTGTTTTTTAATTAAATTTTTGGTCACCTCGAGGTACTGGACTTGTATCCAGGTTTCATGATTTTTAACAAAGGTCATGCCGAAATTTTAGTAGAAATGGAGGCTTATGGAGATGGGTTTTCCCGTCTTCTGTCGGTAGCATTCTGGCTTCGGGTGAGATATTACAAAGATGGTATTATAGTGTTGTTTAAATTCAGTAGCGTAGTCTAGAGTCAGTGACTTCACTATGGGGTATCCGGCTGTCAGAGAATATCTTTGTTTTGTATAGACCAGGTAGGTCTTTCTATGTAATATGAATGTTTCCTTTGATATAAGATGATTTTCTGCTTGGCTCCTAGCCCGAGTATATGGAAGTTTGTGGATGACTTATTTTGATGTGTATAACTAGCTATTTTCATAATAGAAGAAGTTTCCCTGAGTTGAAACCTTATGAGCCATTGAGGTTAGAGAATTCATAGTAGTTATATAGTAGTAGTATTAGTCCCTTGTAAGGCCAGAGGGTTATTAGCGAACCCAAGGTATGTGTTTGAGATATTTGAGACTAAGAATTTGGTGTACCACCGTAGTTGTGCTCGAAGTTAGGAGGGGTGTGATAATCCCTCGTAGTTATTGGTTAGTCAGGTTCTCTGTTTAGAACCAAGTTAGTATAGTTTACCATTGATGAATAATTAAAGACTATAGATATGAAAAAAGGGTTAGCCCTAATCCCCGATAGGTAAGTGTTCAGATGATGAATAAAGTTAGACAATTTCTAGAAGTGGATTAGAGAGTTTCCGTGTATGCAGTGTGAATCAGATCAATAGGTATAAGAACGGATAAATTTCGAGGACGAAATTTTATAAGGAGGGGAGAATTGTAACATCCAGAAAATCGAAAACTCTTCCGGAAGGAATTTTTTATTACAGATCGGGTCTCAAATGAGATTATATCGGAGAAAAAGAGTTTTAAGTGTTGAAATATAGCTTGGAATATTATAAAATAGATATTTGATGTATTGGAAAACGTGTGATTTCGAGAACCGGTTACGCGATTTCTGATTTTATTATTATAAGCGTAAATGTTTCTTGTTTCAGTTATAAAAATAGTAAACGAACTCCGATTGAGTTGATTTCTAAACCATCGGACTCGATTTTCCAAGGCGAACAACTTTTATGTTGAACACGTTTTGAAATTTACAGCAGAAGGGCTTCAACAATGTAATTTTCGGTGAAATCCCCATGATAGGGGCCTGACTGTAATTTTCGGGGGTTAAAACATAATTTTCCGAAACGTTTTCTATATATACCTCATAGTTTTCAGAAATTACAGAAATACCAAACTTCTTTCCTCTCCCCAAAATGTCCCCCATCTCTAAAACTGAGAAACCTTCTGCCACCCACGCCGGCGGCCATCTGACCAAGGCCGGCCATCGCGACGACACCAGAGGAGCGTCCGGCCACCCTGAGTTCAATGGTGGCTAGCGGTGACGCTAGAAATATTAGAAACCACCGCTAGAGTGATAGAAAATTATGCACATTGGTGTTTCGATCCTGAGTCCTCGCTTCATTTTATGACCCTAGTCACCCTCCAAATCAAAGCCCTCGAAGAGTACTACAAGATGGCAGTGATGATTTTTCCGATCTGTGCTCGGTTATATGCAAAACTTGGAGAATAAACGGCGGTGAACAATAATGTTGAATGAACAGTATCTCTGATCGGAATTCCATCGATTCCATTGCGTTCATTGGATCGTTTGGAGTCCGTATATGGCCTCGAAATCTTGGTAAGAGCTCTTGGTAAAAAGTCACTAATTTCAAGTTTCCCGCTAACTATTTGAATGTTTCTAGTGGCTTCGTAGAGTAGCGTAATGATATAAATTGAATTGTTTGAGCATAAGTATATTGAATATGTGTATAGGGTAGAATCCGAGAGAAATCGTAGTGAATATGATCGATCCGATAAGTATAGCGAGTTTTCGGTAAAGTTGAGTTTCACATGTATATGTGCTTTGATGAATGTAATTAAGGATATGACTTAATTTTGATGAAACAATAGTATTTGAGTAAATTCTACAGAGTTTTGGAGGGCTTAGGTTTCTTCCACAGTGTTTTCGGCAACTTTTCAAAGATTTTTCGGAAATGCGTAAATTACATATTTGAGCTACTGAATTGACTTGGAACAATGTTTAATGGTGTAATATGAGTATTGGATGTATTATGCGTAATGAAACTGAAAACGAATTTAATTTGGATTTTCCCGAACAGTTTGGGAGTTTATGCTATCAGTAAATTTTCCATGACTAACGACCCTCACAGTCCGTATTTTTTGTTACAGATGGGGAAAAAGAAAGGATAGCATGGACACCAGGTAAGTATCTCACTATGAACTCGTCATAGTAGACAATGTACGATGATTGATTTTGTGTTTAGATATGTATATAGATTGAAGGCTAATAAAAAATAAGTTGCAGTAGTTATGGAGTTTTAGAAAGCATGATATGAGAGTTTCGAGAGGTACAGACAGTGAGATTCGTAAAGAGCACATATAGAAATAGATTTTCTGAAAGTATTCATAGTGTCGGGCTTCTAGATAGCAAGCTAGTATCAGGATGAAAAGTTTAGCACAAGCTATCGTTACATTTTTATAATTAAGCATGTCTTCTAGTAGAACACATTTTCAGTACGAGTGATGTAAGAGTATTTTAAAGAGTTTTAACTAAGTTTCCATACCTCAGTTTAGTTTTGATCAGAGTGTGGATTCAGTGTATGAAATGTGTTTATGTTTAATGGAACATGCGAGCATTTTTCATATGGTTGAGTTTGTTGAATGGGCTACAGGTCCATTTTGTATATATTGGATGAGTGAGATGTCACCAGCTCGTAATTGGTTGTGTTCGACTTTGCTATTATGTATATGGTAATGATGTTGCATTGCATTGCATTTCAGACTTACATGATCATATGGTTGTTATAATGATACAAATGCATTTTGCATATCCAGAGGGAGACAAAATGTTCATTGATAGATACAGACCCAAGACTAGGGGGACGGCGATGCGTAAAGCCCCTGGATCCTAGTTATAATGAGTGGACCACTTTTCTCAAATTGATTTTATTTACAGTTTTGACATCAGACTTACTTCTGAGCATATAAGGTGTTAGCCATAATTTTATTACAGTTACTTTTCAGATACTGATGATTTAGAAAAGAATATTTTCAAAACATGAGTTTTGTGTTTTCGAGGCATGGGGGAAAACCCACCTCTGCATGTAAGTTGATTCAGATAAGGAATTGACGGACAACACATGGGCACATGTAGAGGACTGGGGGGACGACGATACGTAATGCCCCCATATCCTAGTTCAAGACTATGGATGATATATTAAGAGCTTGGAGGGTAGCATAAATTCGCACCCCCATTTCTAGTTCAGTGGCTTGGGGGACGGCGATATGTAACGCCCCAATACCACTAGTTTAAGGGGCAAGAGTGGCATGCTTTGGGCGACGACGATACGTAACGCCCCAAAGTCATGGATTTGCACTTCTGGCTCTAGTTAGGCGTATTGGGGGACGTCGATACGTAACATCCCCATATGTCAGGTTTTCAAAGACAGAGACCGGTTTTTCAAAAATAGTTTTCTGAGATCAGTTTCAAAGATAGTTTTCAGAACAGATCTTTAAGATACAGATTTTTCAGAAAACAGATTTTTAGAAATGGATTTAAGAGACAGATTTACAGAAAATTATGGTTTATAAACGATTTTTCAGGAGAAATAGTTTTTAAGAGATTCTCAAAGTTTTACAAACAGAAAAGGATTTCCAGAAAAGTTTCAAATGAAGAGATTTTTTTTCATATAAGAAATAAATTTTCAGAATGATTGGCCTTTTTAAGATAATTTCTTTGATATAGAAGTTCAGTGATATCCAGTTCTATTTGATGAGTAGTTTCGTAGTATACTATAAGTATGTACTTTGTATAAGTTGTATATTGAACTGCATGCTCGGTTTGTGATATCAATATAAGGGTTGAGTGTTGGGGGTTTACCACTCTTAGAATGCAGTTGTGAGGATTCCAATGGATGGAATCAAGCGTCAGTATTTTATATTATATGGAGGTCTGAGGCTTTAGCTCATTGTTTCAGTAAAAGTTTTACAGCTCATAGTTAGTTAACTCTTATGTTTTTAGGCCATATAGTTCATATGAAGTTGTTGGACAATTATGACCCATAGCGTCACTATTTGTACAGATCATGGTGTTGTTGTACAAATTAACTATGTGACAAAGGATATTGCTCTCTTATCATTCGTGATTAGATCACCTTAGATGTATAAATGATGAGAGGTCCCTATGATTTGTTCCTGGACGGAGAATGATATGAGACAGTATCAAGTCCACGTAGGATAAATCATTAAATATCTCTAGTCAGAGTATTATCGAGATTGGACATCGATAAATACGTAAAAGACTAGTATTGCACTTGAGCACGTTGTGAGGGCACAACGGCATAGTTCTCATATATTTGGGTATTGGATACTCATGCAAGTGTAATAGGAGGTTGTGTTTCACCGATGGTACGGGAAATAGCTTCGCTCTGGATAGACCCCCTCGGAATCCCATTGGTAGTATGACTGTGTGTCTATGGGAGTCCGAAATCAGGGTAGGTGTATTTGGTCTTAACCTGAGACTTGCACCGCTAATACTTACGACAATCAATATACTTTGGTTGAGGTCGTCCAGGGCTTTAACCGGTTCTGTGTACGCCAATACTGGGTATGTTGAGAATCGTAGATTATTGGGTGTGATGTCAAGACGGAAGTATCACTCCAGTCATAGTGGAGATGATGTCACGTAGGATACGGTATTAGTGCTCTTAAGTGCTGCGCGGCCATCGGGATATTATGACTAGGTCATGTATATCCGATTATAGAGACTAGTTACCAGACATCCGACATGTGCTTCGTACGGGGCAGACACAACTCCAGCCCCAGGCCTAACACGTGACCATCTGATACTAGATCGATATGCACTATACGATGTATACTACGCCTGATACAGATCATTCATTCCTGTAAGGATATTTCCGGAGAATTGGGTAGGCATGGTGCTTTGCTAGAAGCCAACCTTGTCTTGTGAATCGGTAAAACGTAGTACTTGGTACTTACGTGTTCGGATAGTCCGACGACCGTATTTACTGCCAACATATCTGGGGATCTCATGGGTCACTTCCCAATGATTCACCGATGATGTATGACTCGCACTTTAATTAATCTGGGATTAATTTGATGAGAGAGAAAATTAATCTGGGATTTATTACGGAGATATTTTATCTGGGATAAAATATCGTCTAAAGAGAGAGAACGAGATTAATTTGGAATTAATCGGTAAAATAAATTTAATAGTTAAATTTGATTTTTCTATTTAATTTATTCGAATGGGCTAAAATTAATATATCGGATATATTAATATGAATTTGATTTCATTACGAAATTAAAGTCGGACTTTAATGTGAACGAACGAATTAATTTAGAATTAATCCGTAAACGACGTTCGTAATATATTTGCGAGGCATCGATATTGAATTAAATTAGATTTAATTATTTAACGACGGAAGTTCGTTTAATCGGATTAAACGGAACCGAGCCGCGGCAAATGTTCGTAGAGATATTTGAATTTTGAATTCAAATATGTGGGGCCCATGTGTGGTAGGTGCACCTACCACCCAACTACCTTTTTTTACTTTTGGAAAACCATTTACCCACACCTACCAAGTTTAGGGTAAAAGTGAAATGGTTTTTACCTAAAGTATAAAAACAAAATATCTCTCTACACTTTGGCAACTATCATTATTCATTAGATGAATATTTTAGAAACCCTACAGAACTCTATCTTCACTCTTTCTCCCTCACAAAAACGCCCAAGGGGCTGCCATACACTGTCAAAAACGTGACAGTCCAAGAGAGGAGGAAACCTGATTTTGTGCCAAGATCCAAGTGCTAGTACACTTCTAAGAGGCATACGAAGGTGTTAGGGAAACCCACCCACGAGCCGGGAATCAAACGACGAAGATTCGAAGCTCAAAATGGTGACTCAAAACTGAAACAGTGAGCAGAAAAATCTGCACTGCAGTGGCGCCAAAATGGAGGGCAAAAATCGTTTTGTTTGTTACCGAATCGTCTCAACCGATCGATGTGAGTATTCCGCTATGGCCTTTGATGTATTCACACATGTTTTTCATGCTTGTTATGATCTTGGGACCTAAATAGAAACCAACAATGGCATCAAGAGCCTAGGTTCAAGCATGAAATTTTTAGGGCTTAAAATTGGGTATTTTGTATTTGAGCATGATTTGAATAAATTGGATGTTTAAGTATGTTTAATACATGTTTAATCTAAGATTGATTGGATCAATTTAATGAAATAATGATTGGATCAATTTTTCCCCAAATATTCATGTTGGTCGAATGTAGAAGCATTATGGAAATCTTGGAATTTTTCATTTTGATTCATTGGATGAAGTTGTAATGATGTTGGATAATGTTAATTTAAGATTGAATTGGATTTAATTTTGAATTGAACAAAAATCCCTAATTTCCTTACCTTGGCCGAATGTGGATGCCCTTTAATGTCTTGGTATTTTTTGATTTTTAATAATTGGATTTGTTGGAAATCATTCGAGATGATGATTTAATGTTAATTTGGATTTGATTGGATTGAATTCGGATTTGGACAAAAATGCATCCCTTGGCCGAGACTTTGAGCATGGTGAATGGGTTTGATTTTTCATTAATGTGTTGGACATGTGATGATGATAATGAGCATGATTAATTGGACAAATTTGTGTTTTAGAAATATTGATTTGGATGATTAATCATGTAATACACTTTGGTAATTAAATTGGAAATTTGGAATTTGGTAATTTAATTATATGGGCCTTAAAATTGGATTTGGGCTTTTAAAGTTGTAAATGGGCTTATTGGGCTTTGTTGTACAAAGTTGGATTTAGGCAAATTGGATTGGATCCAATTGGGCCCAAAATCGCTTCCATAAAGCCCAAATGCGACTTAATGAACCTTTAAAGTTTAATTGGGCCTAATGGGCCGAAATTGATTTTTGGCTTATGGGGTTACTCCTTGATTGGGCTTTGGTTGCCGAAGCCCATGCCTTAAAGAAATTAATTTAAAGCCCATTGGACTTGAATTAAATTGACGTTGGACGTTAATCGGGCTTTGAGACCCGTAACGATTAAATTTGGAATTTAAGTCGTAAAAGGTCTATTAATAAAGTGTAATATTTAATTTGGAATTAAATAGTGGATTAGTATTAAATACATATTAAATTGGATTTAATGTTGTAGTTTAATTTAATTCGAGAATTCGTACTTTGAGTACTTATTCGCAAAAACGAGTTTGACTCGCGCAAAATCAAATCGTTGTTTGAACATTGGATGATCACTAATTGTCAGATTAATTAATTTGATTAGATTGATTGATAACATGCTTGTGCGAATACATGGTTGTGATGAATGAATAATGTATATCGGATGGATATTAGTCGGGTGGGGGCAATTTTGGAAATTATTGTAATAAATTCGATTTATTAAATTGGACCTGCGTGTCCAGCCTTATCACCTCTATTCTCTTTGTATTCTCTTCTCACCTATTCCCCTCAATGTAAATGAGGTTTCTTTAGAAGTGTAGTGTAACGGGTAGAAATAATACAAGTGCTAGTTTGAGAGAGAAATTGAAAGATTTGATCTAGGATCAATGTGTTAAGTATCCATCTGCATATCATTATTATTTATTTTCATATGCGCTTTATTATGTGTTTAGAATGCATGTTTAAGGGTGTATGATGATGAGACCTAAACAAAGATAATAAATTGGTAGCCAATTTGCACGCGAAAAACCCTCATCAAATATCATGCGTTTTTCCTTCCATTGAGTGATTCTTACTCAAGATCCGAGACTGGCATTGGGTTGTTGGCCAAAGTCAAGCCCTTTGTCTGTCGAAGATGTGTTTGAATCACGAGAGTTTTGTTCTATATTGGTGTCTTGTCCAAGTTGTGGTTTGTTGGCCAAAGTCAAGACCACTTCTTGTCCATCGACATTGATTACGAAGCTTTCCATGGTCAATGGGTCGCGCTTGACTGGGATCATTAGGTTTGTTGTGCCAAAGCCAAGGCTTAGTTGATTCAGAGGAAAAAGGTTAGGTAATACATTGGATGTATTAGCATATATAAGATATATGTTTAGGATTTGGATATCCGCCTACTGGATCTAGGAATTGGATTGGATCCAATTGATCTTTGAGATCTACCTAGTTAAATATCATACAATTTGTTGGCCAAAGTCAAGATTGTGTGTTATTTAACGGGATCCTAGCCCACTAGGAAACACGGTTTCCCGAGTACTCGACAGAGGGTTAGAGGCTCGCCGAAAAATAGTGGGAGGCAAGAATTGAATTTGCAATATTCGTTTAATTACTTGCCATACACGCTCATTAAAATTATTCGTCATATAAATTAAATGTTAGTTGGACTAATATTTAAATTGTTGTTTTAATAAGCAGTTGGACTGTATTATAGTTGATTATATAATTGGATTATAGTAATCAATATATTTGAATTAATTAATTTCAATTTACAGTTGATTTTATAATTGGATTATAGTAATCAATGTAATTGAGGTTAATTGATTTAAATTATATTTGATTGTATAGTTGGACTATAATAATCAATATAATACATAATACCACAAATCGTTGATTAAATAGTTGGACTATTAGGAATCAAGATAAATGAAATATTAGTGTTTAAAACATAATCCTATGTGAAAATGTATTTAAACAACTATATTTTAAATTGGGAATAATTTCAGGATGGTCCTGGAAATAAATAATAAGTTACTTTATTTGATAAAATAACCTATTATGCCTAAGCCAAGAATTAAGCAAATAGTAGAGCATAATTTTTGGAAGATTTATGTGATGATAACTTAAGTGCTTAATTCGATATACTTGTCATAAATCTATGTTCGGATTTAAGAAGTATTAAAATTGCAATAAATAACTTTTGGAGGGTTAAAGACTATTCTCGAGGAGATAAAGTCAAACTTTGCAATTAAGTTAGTGGCGCAAGGCGCACCATACTTCAATATTCTATAAACCCAAGGCTTGGCCAAAGGCTTCTGAAATATTTGAAAGGGCAAAGGCAAAATCATTATGATCTTCTGGGAAGATAAATGACATATCCTAAAGTGACTGCCGTTTGGATATGGCAGACACGAAGGAATTAAAGAAAGGGCAAGGCTCTGACTTTAAGAATGTTTGTCAATATTACGTAAAATACTAGTATTAAAATTGGATTTTAAAATACTTAGTGTGGTACATAAATTATATGGATTGATGTTCAGAATCTGCTGTGAGCAGGATACTGACTTCAAGCTGAGATTAATCTGCGAATCGGAAACAGGATGAAAGTCGCTGTTTCGACCGTAGAACCCTAAGTTTAGGAACTACCTTTTGGGTATATACTTAAATTAGAAACTGTTATAAAGTAACTAGTTTGACTAGAAACATTATCTTTATATCAGTGTTTAATCTGTGGCGGATAGACCTTGATATTCTAGAACACTAAAGTGTTTCATTATATAAAGAATGATATTAAGATAAACACATTAGATGTGAGTAACAGAATTTATATTTTGAATATAAATAAAATCTCAAATATATAAAATGACAAATATATAGCTCAAACTGATTTGATCAGTAGAGACTTATTTGTGGCATTGTTGTCTGGGACACAATCAAACAAGACTCGTATATCCACACTTTCGAAGAGTGGGTACTAGGACTAATTTTATTCTATTCAAATAAAGTCTACGAATCTAGTTTATTGGGCAAAGTGCCTAAAACACTATTTACCTGGTAAAAGTGCTAATGCCACCGATCTGTTGGCCCTATTCATAGTGAAGTAAGTGGACCCATATCTAGCAATGCTAGATGTGAATATGAATATTTCGTGACCTTAACGGATGTGGCATCACGTTATGGCTATGTGTTTCTTTTGAAGAACACAAATCGATAACTTTTAGAGTTTCGACACGAAGTAGACAAACAGATCGTCTAAAGTATTAAACCGTCGCGGTAAGACCGTAATGGAAAATACTTAAGCAGTAAGTTTCAAACATACGTGAAAGAGTATAGTATTCTTTCAATGAGGACTCCTCCCGAGACATGTCAGTTTGACTGTGTGTTCGTACAGAGAAACCAAATTTTTTTGGACATGATATAGGTTAATCATGAGTCGCTCTGAGCTACCATTTCCTTCAACGGTGCAAGAACTTATTTTGAATAAGTTCCATAATAATCTGTTTGACAGATATCATATTAGATATGAACGGGAAAGAAACTGGGTTTCTCATTCCTAATGATTTGGTATGCTAGGCATATTTTGGATGATACCAAACTAAAACCCAAATAGGATAGTGCCATTATAGGTGATCCTAGGGATACCATAAGTATAGTACTTGTACATCTCACAAGAGAACAATGTTATTGTTGCTCACCATGCGGTTTTCCTAAGAGGAATACCGATATGCA
This sequence comes from Zanthoxylum bungeanum, assembly GCA_019454045.1. Taxonomy (NCBI): domain Eukaryota; kingdom Viridiplantae; phylum Streptophyta; class Magnoliopsida; order Sapindales; family Rutaceae; genus Zanthoxylum; species Zanthoxylum bungeanum. The sequence goes on along the minus strand of SKCR01036838.1, from coordinate 70,232 downwards.
AGTGGTAAGTGGGAGGACGGTATAACTCGATGAAAGTCGGAGTAATACTGTTCAAGGCACGAAGTTCTTAATGGAACACAGATAGTTCATCAAGGATGAAACTATACCATTAATCTTCGAATACACAAGAACGCGTAGATCGGAGAGAATCAGAAAACAACCTAGGGTATGGGTTTCTGATCTCACCTCATAAAGATGTCAATCTTGTTGAGGTAGACCAACCGATTACGTTTGAGGAAGTGATACAAGGTATCGACTTCCTTTTGTGGCAAAGTGCCATTAGTCCGAAGTGGATTCCATGTATACCAACTATTTTTAGACACTAGTTGATGTACCGTTAGGCATTGTGCCTATTGGTACTTAAAAGTCTTCAAGGAAGACATACATGGATGGCAACATACCAACGTACAAAGCTAGGATTTTAGCGAAAAGGTATCGTTATCAACATTGTGTTGATTACGGTTCAACCTTTTACCTGATGCAACAGTAAATCCATTTGGATAATGCTTGCTGAAATTGTACATTTATGAAATGTGTCAGTTAAAGATCAAAATCGCTTTCCTTAAACGGAAACCTTTTGGAGGATGTTTATAACATCCTGACGATTTTGTCGTACCTAAACCAGCAAACTAGGTTTGCGGGTTGTTCGATCCATGTTTGGATTGAAGCAAGCATAAGGTTCCTTGGAGCTGACGTTTTGATGTGATCATAATGGTTTATGATTTAATTCAAAATGAAAATAATTCTTGTGTATATAAGGAGGTTAGTGGGAGCGCACTGACAATGAATGTCCTGAATAAAATAATGATAATATATGTCATTTCTTGGAAATGATATTCCAATAAAAAATTCGGTGAAAGCTTGGCTTTCGAGATAATTCTCCGTAGAATTCTTAGGAGTAACAACCTTTATTCTAGGAATAAAGATCTATTGGGATAGATTTAAAGTTGTTAACACTCTCTGAGAAATTGTACATTTAAAATGTACGTGACCTGGTGTCTCATACGCTTTAAGCATATGGAGTCACAATCAGACCAATCCGAGTGATAGTCACTGGATTGAAGTTAATAACATCCGTTAGTATCTCAGAGAACTAAGGATGCTGTCTAAGTCTATGGAGAAGGTGAACTTGAAGTGACTGGGATCGCTGTAGCAAGTTTCCAAACCGATAAAGACGACTATAAGTCACAAACGGTACTATAAAGTTTGAATACCGAACAGTGAGCTGGAAATCTTCCAAGCAAGATACTGTTACCATATAAACAACAAATACGGATTATTACTGCAGCTGAGGCAGCAATAGAAGCCATTTGGGTCGATAATAAATCTAATTAGATTAGATATAGTTATGTTAGCGGCTGAGCTAGGCTTCAGCACAGGCTAAAGAATTAATGGTCTCATCAACGATTCAGATATATACTTCGATATTCATCTGATTCGTTTGGATCATACATCATGGCGATGTGATGATCGTATAAATCGCATCAGACGATAATCATGTAAATCCGCTGACGAAAACCTTTTCTCAGCAATTTGAGCCAACCGTACATAGTTCGGGTGTTAGGCACTCGAGTGACTGGCTATAGGCCAAGAGGGAGATTGTTGGACAATTATGACCCATAGCGTCACTATTTGTACAGATCATGGTGTTGTTGTACAAATTAACTATGTGACAAAGGAGATTGCTCTCTTATCATTTGTGATTAGATCACCTTAGATGTATAAATGATTAGAGGTCCCTATGATTTGTTCCTGGACGGAGAATGATATGAGACAGTATCAAGTCCACGTAGGATAAATCATTAAATATCCCTAGTCAGAGTATTATCAACATTGGACATCGATAAATACGTAAAAGACTAGTATTGCACTTGAGCGCGTTGTGAGGGCACAACGGAATAGTTCTCATATATTTGGGTATTGGATACTCATGCAAGTGTAATAGGAGGTTGTGTTTCACCGATGGTACGGGAAACAGCTTCGCTCTGGATAGACCCCATCGGAATCCCATTGGTAGTATGACTGTGTCTATGGGAGTCCGAAATCAGGGTAGTGTATTTGGTCTTAACCTGAGACTTGCACCGCTAATACTTACGACAATCAATATACTTTGGTTGAGGTCGTCCAGGGTTTTAACCGGTTCTGTGTACGCCAATACTGGGTATGTTGAGAATCGTAGAGTATTGGGTGTGATGTCAAGACGGAAGTATCACTCCAGTCATAGTGGAGATGATGTCACGTAGGATACGGTATTAGTGCTCTTAAGTGCTGCGCGGCCAACGGGATATTATGACTAGGTCATGTATATCCGATTATAGAGACTAGTTACCAGACATCCGACATGTGCTTCGTACGGGGCAGACACAACTCCAGCCCCAGGCCTAGCACGTGACCATCTGATACTAGATCGATATGCACTATACGATGTATACTACGCCTGATACAGATCATTCATTCCTGTAAGGATATTTCCGGAGAATTGGGTAGGCATGGTGCTTTGCTAGAAGCCAACCTTGTCTTATGAATCGGTAAAACGTAGTACTTGGTACTTACGTGTTCGGATAGTCCGACGACCGTATTTACTGCCAACATATCCGGGGATCTCATGGGTCGCTTCCCAATGATTCACCGATGATGTATGACTCGCACTTTAATTAATCTGGGATTAATTCGATGAGAGAGAAAATTAATCTTGGATTAATTACGGAGATATTTTATCTGGGATAAAATATCGTCTAAAGAGTGAGAACGCGATTAATTTGGAATTAATCGGTAAAATAAATTTAATAGTTAAATTTGATTTTTCTATTTAATTTATTCGAATGGGCTAAAATTAATATATCGGATATATTAATATGAATTGGATTTCATTACGAAATTAAAGTCGGACTTTAATGTGAACGAACAAATTAATTTAGAATTAATCCGTAAACGACGTTCGTAATATATTTGCGAGGCATCGATATTTAATTAAATTAGATTTAATTATTTAACGATGGAAGTTCGTTTAATCGGATTAAACGGAACCGAGTCGCGGCAAATGTTCGTAGAGATATTTGAATTTTGAATTCAAATATGTGGGGCCCATCTGTGGTAGGTGTACCTACCACCCAACTACCTTTTTTTACTTTTGGAAAACCATTTACCCACACCTACCAAGTTTAGGGTAAAAGTGAAATGGTTTTTACCTAAAGTATAAAAACAAAATATCTCTCTACACTTTGGCAACTATCATTATTCATTAGATGAATATTTTAGAAACTCTAGAGAACTCTCTCTTCACTCTTTCTCCCTCACAAAAACGCCCAAGGGGCTGCCATACACTGTCAAAAACGTGACAGTCCAAGAGAGGAGGAAACTTGATTTTGTGGCAAGATACAAGTGCTAGTACACTTCTAAGAGGCATACGAAGGTGTTAGGGAAACCCACCCACGAGCCGGGAATCAAACGACGAAGATTGGAAGCTCAAAATGGTGACTCAAAACTGAAACAGTGGGCAGAAAAATCTGCACTGCAGTGGCGCCAAAATGGAGGGCAAAAATCATTTTGTTTGTTGCCGAATCGTCTCAACCGATCGATGTGAGTATTCCGCTATCTCCTTTGATGTATTCACACATGTTTTTCATGCTTGTTATGATCTTGGGACCTAAATAGAAACCAACAGAAGTAACCAGCCATAGTTTAAGCTGACTAAACCACCACGGGTTTGGGATGGCTTCAGCCATGGGTTTGGGTGGTTTGGTAGATAATATGTTTGTTATGGTTAGAAGAAAATTTGATGTTGCTAGTATATAAAGTATAACTACAATGCGTAAAATGAGTATGTATGTACGTGGATAAATGCTTCTAGATTGGTGTATGAGAGATGCCAGACCTCCGTAGATGTGAGGTTTAGTGTGAAATCAAGAAGATAAGTTCATTTCATTGTTGCTTCAGTTCCATATGTAAATTATCCAGGTATAACAAAAGTAAACAACCTTCGGTTAAGGATGTGATTTATAAGCTTATGTATTTACATATGTTTGATTTCTATTTTAATTTCTTGTTGTCATTATTGTGATTTATGTCTTAAAGCTTCATGTATTGTAAAACAGAATTGATTATTGTAATAATAATGAATGCATTATTTATTTTATCAATGTAGTTTGATTTATATCGCAAAATGTCCAATTGTCTTGTTTACCTTGATTACTATTGTACCTTCAGACTTAGTGTATGTTTGATGCACAAGAGGGTTTATGTCTGAAGTTAGTAATCTAAATGGTCCATAGAGAGTAAACAAAGAGGGTACTTTGTTTTTGGTTTATCTATAGTTGTAATTTTATACATGGGAATGAAGGCACCTTGTATGATGAGATCATATAGGACTAGACTAGGATAAATACGAATTTCTTTTAATATCCGTTAACCGAAGAAATTTATTTTATCTAATAGATGGTCATATATGGATTCGATCTTAATCTTGAGTGTACTACGAACTCTTGCATGACATGCTATGTCCTTTGATTTACTATGGTGAGGTTAGTGTTGCATTCCCGGCCAATAACTACGGAAAATTTTACATAGATATGGAATTCACTCCTTCTTACGAGAAGCATAAGAGTATCTTTTTTAGGAGTTGATTCAGGGCTTGAACAATTTGAGCGCTCAACTTTTCTATTACCAATAGAAAGTTTTATATATTAATAATTGTTATGAATTAATTGTTCATTATATAATCAATGATGCTTAAGAGACAATATATTTAGAGGGGTTTAACGGACTTTTGACCCGGCTCTTTTTATGAGATATTCGTGAAGGGCTATATCCATATGTAATGACTATATCGATGGACACCGAAGTTGTTCGGTTTTATTTTATCCATCTACGGTAACAGGAGTTCAACTTCGAGTTTTTAGTGCAATAACACGAAGTTAATAATTCGTAATATTTAATTAAATAGTTTAATTAATATTTCAGAATTATTGGAGCTCAGAACTGTAGGTCCATTTGGTCCATGTGCTAGCTCGATTAACTATAGCAAACCTAATATAAATACATTATATTTATATATTATTAATGAGATTAATAATATTTATTATTATAAATGAAAACTATGTTAAATTAGTTTAACTTAATATTTTCTAGAATTCTTTGATTATGAAATAATCAAGTTAGTAATAATGATAAGATAATTACTACAACATAATTGAAGGTAAATAAATCATTATTAAGATATTGGTTTTTTTTTTACCATTGGAGACAAAGCCATATGGCTTACCATGTCATCCAAGCAGTTATGTCAATTAGGTGGCATGTATACACCTAATATATTTGTCATTAGCTAATGCATTTTATGCTTTGGTGTGGCCTCCACATTTATGTGTTTCCCATTGAAAGAAAGCATTAGATGCTTAATAACAAAAACATTGTCTTTATCTTATCATTTCTTATGCTTTGGTATGGCATTCACATTTTTGTGTTGGCCATTGCAAGAAAGCATTAGATGCTTAATGACAAGATTAGTTGGCTTGTGTAAGAGAATATAAACTCTACCATTTCTCTCACTTCCTAAGGTTAACATTTTGCAAACATTCACACAATTGTTATGAGAAAGATTTGAGAGAAAATAGAGAGAGTTCAAACATTCACAAGTGTTGTGAGAGTGTTTGAAATTTCTAAAGCCAAACACTAATTGTGACATCTTGATTCTCTAAATCGTTTAGAGTTTAATCTTTGTGAGTGAAGCCCACACTTCGGTTTGTTGGTTTCTAGTCATAGTTCGGAAGATCGAGTGATTGATCCAAGTGTTGGACAACAAAAGATTGATTTCGGCTACTACAACAAATGGAGAAGGAAAATAAAATTTTAAAGATCCATACCGGACCCGGTGCCACAACAAACAACTTCTGCCTCGCCAAGGAAAATCGTATCCTACAATTGGCATCGAGAGCTTAAGGTTGAAAAGTTTTCTTAACCCTTCTCATTTTAGTTTTAATAATTTATATAAGATATAGATTATTAAAATCCATGTTATGATGAGTAGGCACAATTAGATTCATGAGATGAATGGTTTTAATGTTCATGTGATGAATGTTTACTTTTGATTCATGTGATGAATGTATTGCGTTGATCGTTGTTTTTTTCCGGGTCTTATTTTTAGCATTGGAAATGTAAGACCATAAGGTTATATTCTTTCAAATGTTGTAAGTTTAGACCAGAATGCCATATTTTTTCAAGTGTTGTAAGTTCATTTCCTTTGTAATAAGTTTATTATGTAGCCATATTTGTAACTTGGAGGAGCCGATGCCACGAAGGACTTTTGACGAAGAAATTCCGCAAAGAACTCAACAACACTCCATGGAACAAGATTTGAAGACCAATGGATGCCTTCGATTTTTTGTACTAATTAGATAAGTATAGAAAAATAAAAGCTCGGTCAAGGCAATTTCTAATATGTTTGACTTTGAAAATTCCAGTCCAACGCAACCTCTTTGCTTGTCGCGACGTGACCAGCAAAACATTATTGAGGCTACCATTGGAAATATTAAGCATCCCAAGATCGATTCAAGCATTGAAAATAAGTGCGAATACAATGAGGGAGTTGCGAAATACTCACATCGATCGGTTGAGCGACGCAGGAGGCAACAAAAATTCCATTTTCTGCTCCTTGTGCATTCGGTAGTGAGCTTCTGGACTGCTCCATTTTCGCCCATCAATCTTCAAGAATCCAAGCTCCAAGCTTCGTCAAATGATTCCCGGCTCATTGGTGGACTTCCCTATCACCTTCGTATGATCCCGGAGTGTGCTAACACTCTTGATTTTGCCACAAAATCATGACATTTGCTTCCCATTTTTCTCTTTGTCTCTCGGCAGTTCACTGCCAAAACCAGAAGAAAAATACAACCCCAAGGGCGTGAGATGAGAGAAGAGAGGAGAGTGAGAGAGATGAAATGTGTAATTGGTTTTTGGTAATTCATTTTCCAAAAACATATACCAAATTTTGGCTTTAAAAAGTCAAATAATAAAAGCCATAAATGCCAACCACTAACATCAATCAATCACATCAATCAATCAAGTGTCACATCACTGAAAGTGACATGTGATTTGACACTTGATACGACTTGCGTGCCGCACTCGAATTCGAAATGCGAAGGCACTCGCAAATAATCCCGGGCTCGGGTTCTCTAATTCCAAATTAACGAATTTTCCGTTGCGACGTAATTAAATGATTATGCCTAGCGAAATCACTATTCACGTCGCTAAGGAATTAATTCTAAATTAACTCGTTCGCCCGAATTAAAATCCGATTTTAATTCCGCGTCGAAATCCAATTTCGTTTAATATATCGAATATATTAATTAATCGATTAATTTCAAATTAATCGTTATCTCTCTTTTATTGACATTTTATCCCAGATAAAATATCTCCGCAATTAATCCCAGATTAATTTTCTCTCTCTTCTAATTAATCCCAGATTAATTAAAGGTGCGAGTCATACGTCATCGGTGAATCTTTGGGAAGCGACCCATGAGATCCCCGGATATGTTGGCAATAAATACGGTCGTCGGACTATCCGAACACGTAAGTACCTAGTACTACGTTTGTACCGATTTACAAGACAAGGTTGGCTTCTAGCAAAGCGCCATGCCTACCCAATTCTCCAGAAATATCCTTACAGGAATAAAGGATCTATATCAGGCGTAGTATATGTAGTATTGCGTATTTCGATCCAGTATCGGATTATCACATGCAAGGCCTAGGGCTGGTACAATGTCTGCCCCGTACGAAGCATATATCGGATTACGAGCAACTAGTCTCTTTAATATCGGATAATCATGACCAAGTCATATTATCCCGACGGTTGCAACCTTTTTAGAGAACCAGTTCTATATCCCTACGCGATCATCATTTCCATATGACTGGAGTGACACTTCCGTCTTGACATCACACCCAACACACTACGATTCTCGATATACCCAGGAGAGGCGTACACAGAAACCGGTTAAAGCCCTGGACGACCAAAACCAAAGTATATTGATTGTCGCAAGTATTAGCGGTGCAAGTCTCAGGTTAAGACCAAATACACCTACCCTGATTTCAGATTTTCATAGACACATAGTCATACTACCAATAAAATTCTGAGGGGGTCTATCAACAGCGAAGCTGTTTCCCGTACCATCGGTAAAACACAACCTCCTATTACACTTGCATGAGTATCATATACCCAAATATATGAGAACTATGCCATTGTGCCCTCACAACGCGCACAAGTGTAATACTAGTCTTTTACGTATTCATCGATGTCCAATCTCAATAATACTCTGACTAGGGATATTTAATGATTTATCCTTCGTGGACTGATACTGTCTCATATCATTCTCAATCCAGGAAAAAATCACAGTGTCCTCCTATCATTTATATATCTTGGTGATCTAATCACAAATGATAAGAATGCAATCTCCTTTGTCACATAGTTAATTTGTATAACAACACCATGATCTGTACAAATAATGACGCTATGGGTCATAATTGTCCAACAATCTCCCACTTGGCCTATAGGCAGTCACTCAAGTGTCTTACACCCAAACTATGCACGGTTAGCTCAAACTGCTGAGAAAATTTTTTTTTCAGCGGATTTGCATGATTATCATCTGATGCGATTTATTCGATCATCACATCGCCACGATGTATTATCCGAACGAATCAGATGAATATCGAAGTATGTATCTGGATCCATGATGAGACCATTAATTCCTTAGCCTGCGATGCAGCCTAGCTAAACTGCTAACAGAACTATATCTAATCTAATTAGATTTTGTATCGACCCAGAAGGCTTCTATTGCTGCCTCAGCTGCAGTAATAACCCATATTTGTTGTTTATTCGGTAACAGTATCTTGCTTGGAATATTTCCAGCTCACTGTACCGTTATTCAAAATGTATAGTACCGTTTGCGACTTTTAGTCGTCTTTATTGGTTTAGGAAACTTGCAGCAGTGAACCCAGTCACTTCAAGTTCTCCATCTCCATAGTTTAAGACAACATCCTTATATCTCTAAGATACTAAGTATGTTCTTAACATCAATCCAGTGACTATCACTTGGATTGGCCCGATTGTGACTTCATATGCTCAAAGCGTATGAGACACCGGGTCACGTACATTTTTCAATGTACGATTTCTCAGAGAATTTCAACAACTTTTAGATCTATCCCAGTATATCTTTATTCCTAGAATAAAAGTTGTTTCTAACAAGAATTCTATAGAGAATTTTCTTGAAAGCCAATCTTTCACCGATTATATTATGGGAATATCATTTCCAAGAAATGACGTATTATCATTATTTTATAAGACAGCCACTGTCAGTGCGCTCCCACTAACCTCCTTATATACACAAGAATCATTTCGTTTTAAATTAAATCATAAACTATTATGATTACATCAAAATGATAATCCCAAGAACCTAATGCTTGCTTCAATCCAAACATGGATTGAATAACCCGCAAACCTTGTTTGATAGTTTTGGTACGAAAAAACCGACAGAATGTTATAAACATCCTCCAAAAGGTTTCCTTTTCAGGAAAGAGATTTTCCCGTTAAGCTGTCATATTTCATAAATGAAACATGCAGCTTTAGCAAGCATTATCTAAATGGATTTACCGTGGCAACAGTTAAAAAGTTGAATCGTAATCAGCACAATGTTGATAACGATACCTTTCCGCTAAAAGCCTAGCTTTATACGTTGATATGTTTCCATCCATGTACGTCTTTCTTGAAGACTTATAGTACCAATAGGCACAATGCCTTGCGGTACATCAACTAGTATCCAAACTTGTTGATATACATGGAATCCAATTTGGACTCATGACACTTTGTCATAATAGGGAGTCGATACCTTGTATCACTTTCTCATACGTAGTCAGTTGGTATTCCTCAATAAGATAGACATCTTTATGAGGTGAGATCAAAAACCCATACCCCAGGTTGTTTTTTGACTCTCTCCGACATACGCGGTTCTTGTGTATTCGAATATTATGGTATAGTTTCATCCTTGATGAACTATTTATATTCCATAAGGAATCGGTGCCTGGAACAGTATCACTCCGATTTTCATCGAGTTTTACTATCCTCCCACTTACCACTGCATATCAGTATTCCTATTAGGAAAACCACATGGTGAGCAACAATTCAATTGTTCTCTAGTGAGTTGTATAAGTACTATACTTATGGTATCCCTGGGATAACCTACAATTGGCACTTATCCAATTTGGGTTCTAGTTTGGTATCATCCAAACATATGCCTAGCATTCCCAAATTTTTAGGAATGAGAAACCTGGTTTCTTTCCTGTTCATATCTAATATGATATATGTCAAACAAATTTTATGGAACCTTATTCAAAATAAGTTATAAACTGTTAAAGCGTATCCGTTGAAGGAAATGGTAGCTCAGAGCAACTCATGATTAACCTTATCATGTCCAACAAAATTCGGTTTATCCTTTCGGACACACCGTCAAAATGACGTGTTCCGGGAGGAGTCCTCTTTGAAAGAATACTATACTCTTTCAAGTATATTAGAAACTTATTGCTTAAGTATTTTCCATTATGGTCTTACCGTGACGGTTTAATACTTTAGCCGATCTGTTTGTCTATTTCGTGTCGAAACTTTAAAAGATTCCGATTTGTGTTTCAAAAGAAACACATAACCATAACGTGATGCCACATCCGTAAGGGTCACGAAATATTCATATCTACCTCTAGCCTAGCTAGACATGGGCCCACTTGCTTCACTATGAACTAGGGCTAACAGATCAGTGTCATTTGCACTTTTACCAAGTAAAGGTGTTTTAGGCACATTGCCCAATAAACTAGATTCGTAGACTTTATTTGAATAGGATAAATTAGTCCGAGTACCGACTTTTCAAAAGTGTGGATATACGATTCTTGTTTTAGTTGTGTCCCAGACAACAATGCCACAATTAGTTTCTTCTGATCAAATCAGTTCGAGCTATTTGTTTGTCATGTTATACGTTTGAGATTTATTTATATTCAAAATATAAATTCTGTTATTCACATCTAATGTGTTTATCTCAATATCATCTTTATATAATAAAACACTTTAGTTTTCTAGAATATAAAGGTTCACCCGCAGCGGGTTAAACACTCATATAAAGATAATGTTTCTAGTCAAACTAGTTACATTATAACAGTTTCCTAATTTAAGTACACACCCTAAGGGTAGTTCCTAAACTTAGGTATCTATGTTTAAAACAGCGACTTTCGTCCCGTTTCCAATTCGCAGATAAATCTCTATTGAAGTCAGTATCCTGTTCAAAATAGATCCTGAACATAAATACATATATTTTATGTACCACACTAAGTATTTAAAATCCAATTTTAATACTAGTAGTGAGCATAATATGTCCTGTCAAAAAAAAAAGTGAGCATAATATGACAAACATATTTGAAGTCAGAGCCTTGCTCGTTCTTCAATTCATTCATGTATGCCTTGTCCAAACGGCAGTCACGCTTCCGCGATCCCGTTTGCCACAATTTAGGAAGACATTTTGGGATATGTCCTTTATCTTCCCAGAAGATTATAATGATTTTGCCTTTGCCCTTTTTCACACTCCAGAAGCCTTCGGCCTAGCCTTGGGTTTCTAGAATATCGAAGTAAGCTGCGACTTGCGCTACTTGCCTTATTGCAAACTTTTGACTTTGTCTCCTTGAGAATAGTCATTAACTCTCCAAGAGTTATCAATTGCAATTTAGTACTTCTAAAATCTAAGTATAGATTTATGAAGATCCTTCAATTTCTTTATCATACTTTAAGGATATAATCCTTAGTTCTGATTCAGAAATTAAGGAGTCTATTGCGACAAGCTTAATGGATTAAGTACTAAAGTTATCATCACATGAATCTTCCAAAGATTATGCTCTATTATTTGCTTAACTCCGAGCTTCGGCATAATATGTTATTTTATCAAATAAAGTAACTTATTATTTTCCATGACCATCCTGAAATTTATTCCCAATTTGAAAATTAAACCATTTAAATACATTTTCCCTAGGATTATGTTTTAAATGTCAATCTTTACATTTCTATCTTGATTCTAATAGTCCAACTATTTGATCAACGATTTAGGTACTATTTATTATAATGATTACAATAGTCCAACTATTTAATCAACTATAATTTAATAGATTAAAATCAATTATATTGATTACTATAATCCAATTATAAAATCAACTATAAATGAATAGTTTGAATACAGTTCAAATGTTTATTAAAAAACAACTTTTAAATATTAGTCCAACTAACATTTAATTTATATGACGAATGATATTTGAATGAGCTCGTATGGCAAGTAATTAAACGAATATTGCAAATTCAATTCTTGCCTCTCACTATTTTTCGGCGAGCCTCTAACCCTCTGTCGAGTACTCGGGAATCCGTGTTTCCTAGCGGGCTAGGATCCCGTTAAATATCACACAATCTTGACTTTGGCCAAAAAATTGTATGATAATTAACGAGGTAGATCTCTAAGATCGATTGGATCTAATCCAATTCCTAGATCCAGTAGGGGGACATCCAAGTCGGAAACATATATCTTATATATGCCAATACATCCAATGTATTACCTAACATTTTTCCTCTGAATCAACTAAGCCTTGGCTTTGGCACAACAAACTTAGTGTACCCAGTTAAGCGCGACCCATTGACCATGGAAAGCTTCGTAATCAATGTCGATGGACAAGAAGTGGTCTTGAATTTTGCCAACAAACCACAACTTGGACAAGACACCAATATGTAACAAAGCCTTCGTGATTCAAACACATCCTCGACGGACAAAGGCCTTGACTTTGGCCAACAAGCCAATGCCAGTCTCGGATCTTCAGTAAGAATCACTCAATGGAAGGAAAAACGCTTAATATTTTGCGAGGGTTTTTCGAGTGCAAATTGGCAACCAATTTATTATCTTTGTTAAGGTCTCATCATCATACACCCTTAAACATGCATTCTAAACACATAATAAAGCGCGTATAATAAAATAATAATGATATGCGGATGGATACTTTACTGTAACATCCCGCCTAGGCCAGGATGCTACCGGCAGAAGACAGGCTAAACCCATCTCCATAAGCCTCTGAATCTAACGAAATTTCGGCATGATGTATTCGTAACATCATGCAACCTGGCCTGTAGCCAGCATCCATACACAACAAGAATACAACAATCTCGGCCTCAGGCCGGAAACTCAACTCCAATGCAATACTCAACAAGGCCTCAGGCCTGAACTCAAAGAACAAAATGCAAGTACTTGGCCTCCGGCCAGAACTCAAAATAAAACTATGCTATTACATGATTTATACATATTAAATACAAATGCAATACAAGAACAAGGGCCGTGAGGACCCATAACTCGACCCAGGACTCCCTTGACTGCAATTGGGGCGATCCACCGTCTTCAAAGTCTTCACCGAACATCTGCTGGTTCTACATGACAGCTACTAACCTGCAAAACTACAAACTGTTGGAATGTGAGTCATAATGACTCAGTAAGTAATCATGCTCTAACTACAGCATAAACACACAATAGCTTATATTTTCGTTTCATTAAGTTCCTGAACTTATCTTTTACTGTAATCATGCTATTACATATTAAATCTGAGCTAATTATCTCATTCTTATCCATTTATCAACATACTACTAATAAGACCATGTCATACTTCCATTACGTTACTCTGACGTCTCAAATACTTACTTAGTCATCCTTGATAACCTAGATCGGGTATTTAATGTAATCATCTTTCATTTATTACACTGAAATATCATCAAATCGGATTAATAAGATATCCTTTCTATTTAACTTCAAACAGGCTAAAAGCCAACCATACCAGCCTGTATGTGAAACCATGTAACCATACGCTATAATCTTACTGATTGTTCCTTTTTATGTGAACATATAATGCACACAATATCAATCATATACATATAAATGCAACCAGGTTATCATGTTTCAATGCCAACTGTATGTACCTCATAACATTTCTAAAATGTATGACTTATATACCTGTCATGGGAATTACGCTCTACTCAATATGCCATGCTTAATGAACAATTACCTTAAATCCGCTTCTGAGGATCTTACATATGAATGTGCTAATATTATTATGCATAGTATCAACTACATGCATCTCAGATGAAAACACTAGAATACATGATCATATATGCATGCCAGGTAAACTGTACAAGACTTTAACTTGCTATGGTTTCTAGAAAATACTTTCCGAAAACTCTTTTCTTGAAAATTCTTTATAAAACTCTTTTCTGAAACTTATTTAAAATCTTCTTTTAATAAACTTGTCTTTGAAAACATGCTCTAATACTTGGATCTCTGGAAATTGTTTTCTAAAATCGAAATTTGTACTCTGAGAACTGAAAACCGAAAACTAAAAACTTTATCTGAACTCTGTATCTCTGAAAACTGTTTCTGAAGACTGAAAACTACACTTGAAAACTGGGATCTGTATTTAAAAACTGAAAACTGAAATCTGAAAAACTATTTCTAAACTCTGTTTCTGAAAACCGTGTACTATAATCTGGTTTCTGAAATCCAGGCACTGAAAATCTGAAAACTGAAATCCTTTTTCTGAAAACCAAATCTCCGCCCGTAGGCACATCTCCGCCCGTAGGCGCATCTCCGCCCGAAGGCGCATCTCCGCCCGTAGGCGCATCTCCGCCCGAAGGCGCATCTCCGCCCAGGAATGTACCATCTGAGCGCTGAGGATCTAGGAGCGTCCCCCTAGTCCTCCACATGTGCACATGTGAATAAATCCGTCAATTCCAATAATGTACAACTGGGATGGGTCAAATCCCAAATCCCACATCCAAAGTATCCGTCAATTCCGAACTGTATCTCAAGTTACATACTGGGGTGAGTTTTTACCTCATGCCCCGAAAACCATAAATCCATAATCTGTAACTCCAACTGTAGAAAGAAACATTTTCTGAAATACAATTCTTTTCAAAAGCATTTGAAATCTTTCTTTAAAATATTTGAAATTGTTGGAAAACATTATTGTCGTATGCTCAACCGTTGAAAACTTAAACACACACACACATGCACATGCATATATGCATTTCTCATGCTTCTCTTCACTCTAGCCATTATTCCATCTATCATGATCTTACAGACTATACGTTTAAATATCAACAAAATGCTTGTTCACACCAAAACATGCCACATCTATCTATATATATGTGCACACATTCAAACCATCCTAACTTAGCTTACCTCCATAACTTACCTTGCTGGCGGCTCACAATCAACATATTGCATAAATTAAATTCATACACACACAATCAAAGTTCCTTCTACTACATCAAACATCAAATTCTCAGTTTATAAACTCATTTACATATATTCATATGCACATCTACTCTATGTTCATTTAAGCATTCATCAAAGTACTGTTACACAAAACAGATACTTACCATACACAAACTTACTTACCTCATCCGGCAATATACATACTATTTATCTTATATACATACTTCAATACTTATGTTGCTATATGAATCCATATATATGTCCGTTCTTGTGTGAAATTCTACACTTGCACTCATACATGCCCAAACACATCGACTCACCTACTTACTAATTTATACTTATCCCTTTATACTATCTCTTCTATAATATTACACTCATTACATACATATTACATAAGATTTCTAACTATTTCCAACATTCTTGATTTTACACATAACATAGTTTATTCGTAATATGTCTATGTTTTATCTCATTGATAACTTTAATCCCATTCCCTAGGGTGTAGTTTCTACATCCCCAATACCCAAGTCTTATAAAGTTATATCTGTGACCTTGTTCATTTGTCCTTTCCTAAATATACTTACTGGTTTATACTTACATAGATGTCTCTATTTTTTTTCTATATGCTCATACCTAGCCATTACTCATACATCTGCTTATACTAGCTCATTTTGTCTATATGTTCATCTTACTACAGCTATCTCTTTCTTCCACACTTATCTTTATAAATAACTATATATACTCGTTTTATGGATATACAATACACAACTTTACTATATAATTAATTTAGAACATTATTAAACCTTTTAAGTATTAGAAGCATGAGTTACTTACTTGGCTGGACGAATGCCCGCGATCCGGGTCCGATCTGCCAAAACAAATCACAGCATACGTCAGAACCGCTATTTGCGGAACTTTCTACTCAACAACTATAAACTGCGGATTCTCTCGGAATCCTCAAATCCTCACCGACTCTACGGTTTAAGTTTCATTACTCTAACACATGCTCACTTTGCTATCTTAAACCAACTAGATAGGTCAAATTCTCATTTTACGCGTTTGCGGCAAAACTTGCGGAAAAGTTTCCGCAAACGCTACGGAAAGGTCTCGAACCCTCCGAACTAAACCGAAATTACCCACTACCCTCGCAATACCATAATTACATCATAACTACATTTACGACTATCTACGCCCAATCGCGCGAGAAACGCCGTTTTACCGGAATCTCGCTATTACTACCGGATCGATCATATCTCGTCCGTTTCACCCCGGATTCTACCACATTTATCGTTTTAACATATTAAATCATATTCAATTTATAAACATGAAATTCGCTAATTTACGAAACTACCGGAAACATCCGAATATAAAACGACATACTTTAAAATATGAGATTTTGATCGGAAGGTCGTACCGAAATTCCGAGGCCATATACGGACTCCCGACGGCCATACGAACGCGCTGGTGCAATCGGAATTCCGATCGGAGGTACTGTTCAAAATGGGTTTACTATTCACCGACTCTTTTTCTCTCGATTCGCGCAATTTCGGCCGCTGTTCGGCAAATCCGCCTCCGCACACTCGTAGTACTCTCTGAGGGATTCGATTTGGCGGGTGGCACGGCTCGTGAAACGGCCCGACGAGTCGGGATCGACAAACCCACCGTACACCTCTTCTTCCACTCGCCGTCGCTGCTGCCGGCGTCAACTGCGTCGCCGCCTGCCACCTAGATGTGCGCCGAGGTCCGGCGGTTCGATCGGCACCGGTGCGCCGGCCTGGGGTGGCCGGAACTGCCGCCGGCGACTCCAACTCCTCCAAAGGGCGTGAGGGTGCGGGTGAGGGAGATTAGGAAGGTTTGCCAATTCTGCAATTTACCGAAACTATGAGGCTTTATATACTAAGCTGGAAAATATTATTTCGGTCACTGGAAAATTACAAATCAGTCCTTGTTCTAGAACTCTTTAGAAATTCGCAATTTCAGAGCTCTTCTGATGCGATTCTCGAAAAGTGTTCAACACAAAAGTTGTTCGTATCGGAAAAACGAGTCCAACGGTCCAAAAATCAGCTCGATCGGAGTTCGGTTGCCCTGTTCGTGTCCAAAACCAGAAACTTTACGCATTATTCGAAAATCGCGTAACCGACTTTTGATCCCACGCGTTTTCCAACGCGACTAAAATTCATAATCCATTATTCCAACTCATATAACATAGTTCGAACTCTTATTTCTCAACATTATCACGATCAAAGACTAAAACAATCGTCCGGGAATCTCCTGGAACAGTTATGAAAATCCGGGATGTTACATTCACCCCTCCTTATAAAAATTTCGTCCTCGAAATTTCTCTATCACTATATCTGCTAATACATACCCGGTCACATACGCTGAAACTGTCTTGTTCTAAACTCTACTGATATCACTTCTCTATCTCAACTCTAAGCTAACTGTTATCCATAAACCAGAATCTACAATAGCTCATCTACTACTTTAATCTAACTATATTGATCTGGTTCTCATCCCTGACTATGCTGATCTGGTTCTTTATCTTTAACTGCACTGTTCTGGTTCTGATCTCAAATCTTCTGGTCTCACAAGGGCCCTATACAGATACTATCTCATTCTTACTAATCATCTGATTAAAATGGTGAAAAAGTATTAACTTGATCTAATCTCCTCTCATACAGAGATAACTATTCTATACACATCAATCGAGTCACCCATGGACTCAAATCAAATAAACAAAGCACATAATAAAAGAGTCAAATCATCTCAAACAATCATATAAGATACATATAAAGACCTACGTGGTCTTTACCAAACTGAAGACAATCTCCGACAGCTGGATCCCCACAATTGCAGTCACTGAGTTCTAGACCATGCCACTGACTCTGACTCTTAAACCATGCTCTGATACCAACTTTGTAACATCCCGCCAAGGCCAGGATGCTACCGGCAGGAGACAGGCTAAACCCATCTCCATAAGCCTCTGAATCTAACGAAATTTCGGCATGATGTATTCGTAACATCATGCAACCTGGCCTGTAGCCAGCATCCATACACAACAAGAATACAACAATCTCGGCCTCAGGCCGGAAACTCAACTCCAATGCAATACTCAACAAGGCCTCAGGCCTGAACTCAAAGAACAAAATGCAAGTACTTGGCCTCCAGCCAGAACTCAAAATAAAACTATGCTATTACATGATTTATACATATTAAATACAAATGCAATACAAGAACAAGGGCCGTGAGGACCCATAACTCGACCCAGGACTCCCTTGACTGCAATTGGGGCGATCCACCGTCTTCAAAGTCTTCACCGAACATCTGCTGGTTCTACATGACAGCTACTAACCTGCAAAACTACAAACTGTTGGAATGTGAGTCATAATGACTCAGTAAGTAATCATGCTCTAATTACAGCAGAAACACACAATAGCTTATATTTTCGTTTCATTAAGTTCCTGAACTTATCTTTTACTGTAATCATGCTATTACATATTAAATCTGAGCTAATTATCTCATTCTTATCCATTTATCAACATACTACTAATAAGACCATGTCATACTTCCATTACGTTACTCTGACGTCTCAAATACTTACTTAGTCATCCTTGATAACCTAGATCGGGTATTTAATGTAATCATCTTTCATTTATTACACTGAAATATCATCAAATCGGATTAATAAGATATCCTTTCTATTTAACTTCAAACAGGCTAAAAGCCAACCATACCAGCCTGCATGTGAAACCATGTAACCATACGATATAATCTTACTGATTGTTCCTTTTTATGTGAACATATAATGCACACAATATCAATCATATACATATAAATGCAACCAGGTTATCATGTTTCAATGCCAACTGTATGTACCTCATAACATTTCTAAAATGTATGACTTATATACCTGTCATGGGAATTACGCTCTACTCAATATGCCATGCTTAATGAACAATTACCTTAAATCCGCTTCTGAGGATCTTACATATGAATGTGATAATTATTATGCATAGTATCAACTACATGCATCTCAGATGAAAACACTAGAATACATGATCATATATGCATGTCAGGTAAACTGTACAAGACTTTAACTTGCTATGGTTTCTAGAAAATACTTTCCGAAAACTCTTTTCATGAAAATTCTTTATAAAACTCTTTTCTGAAACTTATTTAAAATCTTCTTTTAATAAACTTGTCTTTGAAAACATGCTCTAATACTTGGATCTCTGGAAATTGTTTTCCAAAATCGAAATTTGTACTCTGAGAACTGAAAACCGAAAACTAAAAACTTTATCTGAACTCTGTATCTCTGAAAACTGTTTCTGAAGACTGAAAACTACACTTGAAAACTGGGATCTGTATTTAAAAACTGAAAACTGAAATCTGAAAAACTATTTCTAAACTCTGTTTCTGAAAACCGTGTACTATAATCTGGTTTCTGAAATCCAGGCACTGAAAATCTGAAAAATGAAATCCTTTTTCTGAAAACCAAATCTCCGCCCGTAGGCGCATCTCCGCCCGAAGGCGCATCTCCGCCCGTAGGCGCATCTCCGCCCGAAGGCGCATCTCCGCCCAGGAATGTACCATCTGAGCGCTGAGGATCTAGGAGCGTCCCCCTAGTCCTCCACATGTGCATGTGTGAATAAATCCGTCAATTCCAATAATGTACAACTGGGATGGGTCAAATCCCAAATCCCACATCCAAAGTATCCGTCAATTCCGAACTGTATCTCAAGTTACATACTGGGGTGAGTTTTTACCTCATGCCCCGAAAACCATAAATCCATAATCTGTAACTCCAACTGTAGAAAGAAACATTTTCTGAAATACAATTCTTTTCAAAAGCATTTGAAATCTTTCTTTAAAATATTTGAAATTGTTGGAAAATATTATTGTCGTATGCTCAACCGTTGAAAACTTAAACCACACACACACATGCACATGCATATATGCATTTCTCATGCTTCTCTTCACTCTAGCCATTATTCCATCTATCATGATCTTACAGACTATACGTTTAAATATCAACAAAATGCTTGTTCACACCAAAACATGCCACATCTATCTATATATATGTGCACACATTCAAACCATCCTAACTTAGCTTACCTCCATAACTTACCTTGCTGGCGGATCACAATCAACATATTGCATAAATTAAATTCATACACACACAATCAAAGTTCCTTCTACTACATCAAACATCAAATTCTCAGTTTATAAACTCATTTACATATATTCATATGCACATCTACTCTATATTCATTTAAACATTCATCAAAGTACTGTTACACAAAACACATACTTACCATACACAAACTTACTTACCTCCTCCGGCAATATACATACTATTTATCTTATATACATACTTCAATACTTATGTTGCTATATGAATCCATATATATGTCCGTTCTTGTGTGAAATTCTACACTTGCACTCATACATGCCCAAACACATCGACTCACCTACTTACTAATTTATACTTATCCCTTTATACTATCTCTTCTATAATATTACATAAGCTTTCTAACTATTTCCAACATTCTTGATTTTACACATAACATAGTTTATTCGTAATATGTCTATGTTTTATCTCATTGATAACTTTAATCCCATTCCCTAGGGTGTATTTTCTACATCCCCAATACCCAAGTCTTATAAAGTTATATCTGTGACCTTGTTCATTTGTCCTTTCCTAAATATACTTACTGGTTTATACTTACATAGATGTCTCTATTTTTTTTCTATATGCTCATACCTAGCCATTACTCATACATCTGCTTATACTAGCTCATTTTGTCTATATGTTCATCTTACTACAGCTATCTCTTTCTTCCACACTTATCTTTATAAATAACTATATATACTCGTTTTATGGATATACAATACACAACTTTACTATATAATTAATTTAGAACATTATTAAACCTTTTAAGTATTAGAAGCATGAGTTACTTACTTGGCTGGACGAATGCCCGCGATCCGGGTCCGATCTGCCAAAACAAATCACAGCATACGTCAGAACCGCTATTTGCGGAACTTTCTACTCAACAACTATAAACTGCGGATTCTCTCGGAATCCTCAAATCCTCACCGACTCTACGGTTTAAGTTTCATTACTCTAACACATGCTCACTTTGCTATCTTAAACCAACTAGATAGGTCAAATTCTCATTTTACGCGTTTGCGGCAAAACTTGCGGAAAAGTTTCCGCAAACGCTACGGAAAGGTCTCGAACCCTCCGAACTAAACCGAAATTACCCACTACCCTCGCAATACCATAATTACATCATAACTACATTTACGACTATCTACGCCCAATCGCGCAAGAAACGCCGTTTTACCGGAATCTCGCTATTACTACCGGATCGATCATATCTCGTCCGTTTCACCCCGGATTCTACCACATTTATCGTTTTAACATATTAAATCATATTCATTTTATAAACATGCAATTCGCTAATTTATGAAACTACCGGAAACATCCGAATATAAAACGACATACTTTAAAATATGAGATTTTGATCGGAAGGTCGTACCGAAATTCCGAGGCCATATACAGACTCCCGACAGCCATACGAACGCGCTGGTGCGATCGGAATTCTGACTCTTTTTCTCTCGATTTGCACAATTTCGGCCGCTGTTCGGCAAATCCGCCTCCGCACACTCGTAGTACTCTCCGAGGGCTTCGATTTGGCAGGTGGCACGGCTCGTGAAACGGCCCGACGAGTCGGGATCGACAAACCCACCGTACGCCTCTTCTTCCACTCGCCGCCGCTGCTGCCGGCGTCAACTGCGTCGCCGCCTGACACCTAGATGTGCGCCGAGGTCCGGCGGTTCGATCGGCACCGGTGCGCCGGCCTGGGGTGGCCGGAACTGCCGCCGGCGACTCCAACTCCTCCAAAGGGCGTGAGGGTGCGGGTGAGGGAGATTAGGAAGGTTTGCCAATTCTGCAATTTACCGAAACTATGAGGCTTTATATACTAAGCTGGAAAATATCATTTCGGTCACTGGAAAATTACAAATCAGTCCTTGTTCTAGAACTCTTTAGAAATTCGCAATTTCGGAGCCATTCTGATGCGATTCTCGAAAAGTGTTCAACACGAAAGTTGTTCGTATCGGAAAGACGAGTCCAACGGTCCAAAACTCAGCTCGATCGGAGTTCGTTTGCCCTGTTCGTGTCCAAAACCAGAAACTTTACGCATTATTCGAAAATCGCGTAACCGACTTTTGATCCCACGCGTTTTCCAACGCGACTAAAATTCATAATCCATTATTCCAACTCATATAACATAGTTCGAACTCTTATTTCTCAACATTATCATGATCAAAGACTAAAACAATCGTCCGGGAATCTCCTGGAACAGTTCTGAAAATCCGGGATGTTACATTTACACAGTGATCCTAGATCAAATCTCTCACTTTCTCTCTCCCGCTAGCACAAGTATTACTTCTACCCGTTACACTACACTTCTAAAGAAACCTCATTTACATTGAGGGGAATAGGTGAGAATAGAATACAAAGAATAAGGAGGTAATAAGGCTGGACACGCAGGTCCAATTAATAAATCAAATTTATTACAACAATTTCTAAAATTGTCCCACCCATCTAATATCCATCCGATATACATTATTCATCCATCGCAACCATGTATTCACACAAGCATGTTATCAATCAATCTAATCAAATTAATTAATCTGATAATTAGTGACCATCCAATGTTCAAACAACGATTTGATTTTGCTCGAGTCAAACTCGTTTTTGCGAATAAGTACTCAAAATACGAATTCTCGAATTAAATTAAACTACATAATTAAATCCAATTCATTTTGTATTTAATACTGATTCGCTATTTAATTCCAAATTAAATACTGCACTTTATTTAACAAACCTTTACGATTTAAATTCCAAATTTAATCATTACGGGTCTCAAAGCCCGATTAATGTCCAACGTCAATTTAATTAAAGTCCAATGGGCTTTTAATTAATTTCTTAAGGCGTGGACTTTTGGTCAACTCGGGTCAAACCGAATAACCAAAATCCAATCCGGGAATTACCTCATAAGCCTAGAAATCAATTTAGGCCCATTAGACCCAATTAAACTTTAAAGGTCCATTAGTCGCATTTGGGCTTTATGGATGCGGTTTTGGGCCCAATTGGATCCAACCGATTTTGCATAAACCCAACTTGATACAACCAAGCCTAATAAGCCCAATAACAACACATCAAGCCCAAATCCAATTTTAAGGCCCAACATAATTAAATTACAAAAATTCCAAATTCCCAATTTAATTACACAAATTTTATAACACAATTAATTACCCTAATTACACAAAGTTTATAACATTTCCAAAACACCAATTAGCCTAATTAATCATGCTCATCATCATTAAATCATGTCTAACACAATTTAACAAAATCAAACCCAATAACATGCATATAGCTCTCGGCAATTGTAGGGAATTTGTGTCTGATTCGGTTTCAATCCAATTAAATCCACAATCGACATAAAATCACATTCCCGATTGATTTCCAACATATCCAATGATCAAAAATGAAAATCACCAAGACATTTAGGGCTCCATAACTTTCGGCCAAGCTAAGATAATTGGGCAAATTTGTTCCAATTAATTTTTCAACAAATTGATCCAATCAATCTTCAATTAAAACATATTTAAGCATACTAATTCATCCAATTTCATTAAATCATGCTCAAATACAATTTTCCCAAATTTTAAGCCCTAAAATATTTTCATGCTTAACCTTGCTCTTGATACCATTGTTGGAAATACTAAGCATCCCAAGATCGATTCAAGCATTGAAAATAAGTGCGAATACAACGATGGAGTTGTGGAATACTCACATCGATCGGTTGAGCGACGCGGGAGGCAACATAAATTCCATTTTCTGCTCCTTGTGCATTCGGCAGTGAGCTTCTGGACTGCTCCATTTTCGCCCATCAATCTTCAAGAATCCAAGCTCCAAGCTTCGTCAAATGATTCCCGGCTCATGGGTGGACTTCCCTATCATCTTCGTATGATCCCGGAGTGTGCTAGCACTCTTGATTTCGCCACAAAATCATGACCTTTGCTTCCTATTTTTCTCTTTGTCTCTCAGCAGTTCACTGCCAAAACCAGAAGAAAAATACAGCCTCAAGGGCGTGAGATGAGAGAAGAGAGGAGAGTGAGAGAGATGAAATGTGTAATTGGTTTTTGGTAATTCATTTTCCAAAAAGATATACCAAATTTTGGCTTTAAAAAGTCAAACAATAAAAGCCATAAATGCCAACCACTAACATTAATCAATAACATCAATCAATCAAGTGTCACATCACTCAAAGTGACATGTGTTTTGATGCTTGATGTGACTTGCGTGCCGCACTCAAATTCAAAATGCAAATGCACTCGCAAATAATCCTGGGCTCGGGTTCACAATTCCAAATTAACGAATTTTTCGTTGCGATGCAATTAAATGATTATGCCTAGCGAAATCACTATTCACGTCGCTAACGAATTAATTCTAAATTAACTCGTTCGCCCGAATTAAAATCCGATTTTAATTCCGCGTCGAAATCCATTTTCGTTTAATATATCGAATATATTAATTAATCGATTAATTCCAAATTAATCGTTATCTCTCTTTTATTGATATTTTATCCCAAATAAAATATCTCCGTAATTAATCCTAGATTAATTTTCTCTCTCTTCTAATTAATCCCAGATTAATTAAAGGTGCGAGTCATACTTCATCGGTGAATCTTTGGGAAGCGACCTATGAGATCCATGGATATGTTGGCAATAAATACGGTCGTCGGACTATCCGAACACGTAAGTACCTAGTATTACCTTTGTACCGATTTACAAGACAAGGTTGGCTTCTAGCAGAGCGCCATGCCTACCCAATTCTCCAGAAATATCCTTACAGGAATAAAGGATCTATATCAGGCGTAGTATATGTAGTATTGCGTATTTCGATCCAGTATCGAATGATCATATGCAAGGCCTGGGGCTGGTACAGTGTCTGCCCTGTACGAAGCATATATCGGAGTACGAGTAACTAGTCTCTTTAATGTCGGATAATCATGAACAAGTTATATTATCCCGAGGGTTGCAACTTTTTTAGATAACTAGTTATGTATCCCTACGCGATCATCATCTCCATATGACTGGAGTGACACTTCCGTCTTGACATCACACCCAACACACTACGATTCTCGATATACCCAGAAGAGGCGTACACAGAAACTGGTTAAAGCCCTGGACGACCAAAACCAAAGTATATTGATTGTCGCAAGTATTAGCGGTGGAAGTCTCAGGTTAAGACCAAATACACCTACCCTGATTTCGGATTTCCATAGACACATAGTCATACTACCAATGGAATTTCGAGGGGGTCTATCCAGAGCGAAGCTGTTTCCCGTACCATCGGTAAAACACAACCTCCTATTACACTTGCATGAGTATCCTATACCCAAATATATAAGAACTATGTCGTTGTGCCCTCACAACGCGTACAAGTGTAATACTAGTCTTTTACGTATTCATCGATGTCCAATCTCGATAATACTCTGACTAGGGATATTTAATGATTTATCCTTCGTGGACTGATACTGTCTCATATCATTCTCAATCCAGGAAAAAATCATAGGGACCTCCTATAATTTATATATCTTGGTGATCTAATCACAAATAATAAGAGTGCAATTTCCTTTGTCACATAGTTAATTTGTACAACAACACCATGATTTGTACAAATAGTGACGCTATGGGTCATAATTGTCCAACAACTACTGCCTCGTTTACGTCGCGATGCAAATCAGACCTGAAGCAATTATTGTTTCTGGTCTTCTGGGAGACGCCCACCTATTCGCATCGCGAGACCCAGACCTGGGAAATATGTATGTTTTAAATTATTTTTAACATGTCATATAGCCTAGGGTGCCTACTCTAGTATTTTCACATGACATAACATGTAGATATGCATGATATTCTAGTTATAAAATTTGATTTTATGTAATTTAAAAGTTAAATAAGAATATGAGATGCATGCAAACAGATTAATAAGATTAATTGATTTAAAGGTTTAAAAATTATGAATTCAAGTTTTAGAAACAAATGGACCTTGTGAGTACATTATTTTCCTTGGT
This sequence comes from Zanthoxylum bungeanum, assembly GCA_019454045.1. Classification (NCBI taxonomy): domain Eukaryota; kingdom Viridiplantae; phylum Streptophyta; class Magnoliopsida; order Sapindales; family Rutaceae; genus Zanthoxylum; species Zanthoxylum bungeanum. The sequence continues at coordinate 43,768 of SKCR01036838.1, read as the reverse complement.
ATATCGGATGGAAACCCGGACGTAAATTCCATAGCTGGTTCTGAATGGACGGTAATATGGTCTGCACTCGGGAAACGATACCACATACTTTTGGAATAAATATTGTGCTTTTATCGATTAAATGGTTTAATGACATTTGGTTCGTTTATTGAATTCTAAATTTTAAAACCTATAATTGGACTAATAATTTAAGAAATAAAATTGATTGGATCACTATAACAACTTGATTAAATTAGTTTAATTAAGTTAATTGGTTAGTAGAGACTAATCGGGATTAGTGAATAAAATTTTAAGAGTTAAAATTGGTTAGATCACTAAATTATCAACTAGTATTAAAAATATTGTGACTTTAGCCGAGCATAATATAAAATTCATAAGTTACTAGTGAGATAGAAACCTTACACTTCAAAATAGTTAGTGAGAGAGGGGTATACAACAATATATCCCGTGATCTCCATTGTTATCCAGAAAAGTGAGATTCAATAGGCGCCTCAAGACGGCTTTGCTTTCATCCCCCTACGGATGGTGTCTTTTTTTGGTCAATATCAAGTTTGGATTCCGAAAGGATAGAGACTCTAGATGTATCTAGGGACTTGACCTACCCTATGGCGGCATTTCACTAGTTAAGTCCAAGAGTTCCGAAATGATGGGTCACACTCACAAAGGAATGATTAAGTTGTTAATCAAAGCTTCCTTGATCAAAATGACGGTAGTTGATTAATATAGGAATAAGAGTTATTGCAGATATATTAATCAATTGAGAATGTCTCAGTCTATCATACGAATGTTTGACCTACCCTATGGCGGAATTTATTTGTGGGATGATAGATAACCGTGGCATAGTAATTCTTTAAGGTTTCTAATTCATTATACATTGATCATGCATCATGTTTAATTTTATGCCTAAATGTTTGATAATTTTAATATGCGACGAATGAATGTTGAATGCGCGTTTATTATTTTTTCAGCCATGGAATCTGCAATAATCTCAATTCTCAAACAACAAGAAAAATTAACCGGGGATAATTATGTTAAATGGAAAAGTGACATTAATGTTATTTTGGTATGCGAAGACCTTAAATTTGTCTTAATGGAGGAATGTCCTCCTAAGCCAGCACCAAATGCTGGTAGAGCTAAACGTAATTCCTATAATAATTGGATTAAAGCTAATGAGAAAGCCCATAGCTATTTGATAGTGTTTGCGCAACTTTTTATGCGTGAAGAAAGAAGAGCATGTAAGGTTCAAACCTCCTGAGACAATGTCCCAGCAAGGGGTGTTTGATTAAGTGAATAAGCCTCCAAGGGGCGCAAGCACACAAGTTACAGTCCTAAGATTACAATCTAAGAAATGAAAAATAAAAATATGCTCATTTTGAGTCTTCATTTGATCGGGCTTGTTCTCTTAGTGTAGGTAGGCTTTTATAGTGAAGCTTGTCAACTGTTTTAGGCGGTTCCAATATTTCCCTGCAGCTGCAAGATCGTGCTTGTAACCGCTGAGCTGCGTGTCTCAACTGCTTGGTTAGGGAGGGAAAATCGTCCAACTGCTACGATCGTGGAAGTAACCGCATCATGGTTTTTCGCCCTAACCATTGGTCCGGTCGCCCCAAGCTCTTCGTCACTCTTCGGCCCATCGTCCTTCTTCTCTTCGTTCTTTCTTTCGTCCTAGGGCGACTTCATCTTATGGTGGGGATTTTCGTCTACCAACAATTGTCCCCAAAATTTACCTTGATTGAACTGGGAGTGTGAAGATCGAGGTGAATTTTCTTTTTAGTCTTCCATCCCGGTTCGTTGTTTCCTCATTTCAGGGAAGACCGCTACTCCAATCGAGGGATGGTACCCAGCCAATCCCTCAGTCCAGAGAACGTGTAGGATAGATTTCTGGTCGAAGAAAAAAAGGCGTATAGATTGGAATGAGAGAAACTTGTAAGACCATTCCTTTCTGCCTTCGACCGACCCACTATTCGATTGATCCTTCAGTCCAGAGAATCTGGGGAGAGAATTTTCGGTCGGAGAAGATGAAACGGCGTATAGATTGGAGTGATAGAAACTTATATGATCATCTGTTTCCACCTTTGGCCGGCCCTTCATTCGGCCAATCCCCATTCTATAGAATCCGAGGTCCCAGGTAAGCAGCATACTCCGCGTAGAGAAGCTCAGACAAGCTGTTGTTAACGAGCTTAACCCAGTCGCAACTCGGGAGGTGCAGTACCTTCCACACAAAGAACCCCGGACAATCTGTCGCTAACGGACGTAGCCCATCCACAACCTTACATTTCATTTCACACCTTACACCGTGTGGATGGCCGTTAGCGAGTCTTCTTACATTCCATTTCGCATCTTACTAAAGATAGGCTTCCATCTCTGGTGGCCTACGTTTCATGCAGAGTTTTTCCTTTTCCCAACTCTGCTCTGCCTTTTCTGATCTTTTCCTTCTCATTTTCGGGACTATGTTTGACCATGAAGAGTTTGGTTAGTAAGGTTGTCCTTTAAATACGTGGTGAAGAGACCTTGGTACTGTTGTCACGTGAAGGGTTTTTTCACGTGCTGTCTGATCGATTGGAGCGGCTCCCTACCCAAATCTCTGGTCCTCTGTCAGAGTAAACCCATGGCCTGATGGTCCTGTCATATCAGTATTTGCGTTAATAATGGAGAAGGCTTCGACGACGTCTTTGGAAAGTGTAGTGTTGACACCTATTCTTGGCCGATTCTGAAGACCGATGTAAGATTCTGAGGCTCGGCCGATCTGTTAGAGGCCGAAGTAGCGGGGTCGAGCGAAGTAGATTCGGGGTTAGATTCTTTGCCGTATAGTTTGTCGGGTCGTCCCTTAGAGTTATACGCAAACACATCATATCTGCAATAAATGTGCGGCCCTTTCCTAAACGTTTCATCATGAGGCCCATTTAAGAGCCGCTTTTTATGTCACTTCCGTGTTTCCTTTCGTCGCACGTCACTTGTGCAGCGAGTTGCATTCGATTACCTGTCTAGGGCAACTTTCTATCCTTTTCCGTTTTCCCGCTGCTCTTACTCCTGGACGATTCATGTTGCGACAGCTGTCCCAGGTTAAACCCTTCGTCTATCCATAAGGCTTCACCCCCCTCTGTCTCTTGCTATACCTTTACCTTTTTTTCATACTCGCTTGTACTTCTTTCTTGATCTTTTGTCATCAATGGATTCTTCTTCCTCTTTTCCCAAAACTAACGACTCAACTTTCGCTGATTACAAGTTGGCATTGGAAGATTCTTCTGTGGGCGTGTTTGGCCTTCACACTCTTGACGAGGATTTCGGCCAATGCGTTATTGGCCCCATCTTCATTGACGATAACGCTATCGCAACGGCCCCGTTGGCTCAGCAATTTCCCTATTCTTCTAGCCCTCCATTTTCTGAACCACTCAACATTTATGTCCTTACTCAGTCCAGTCCGATTCGCACCTGGCCCAAGCCTGATACAGCTTTCGAAGCCTGGTATCAACGTATGCTGTTACATGTGGATACCCGTGCCTTTTTAGACAAACACCATCTTATTCCTCTCATTGAGCTTTCATTGTCTCTGCCAGCTTTTGATCGCAACTTGTTTCCCATTTCCATACTCTTTTGGTCTTCCGAGTACAATGTATTCATTTTTCCGGTCGGGCCCTTTACTATCAGCCTTCGTGATGTTGGTGCTCTTACCGGTCTGACCCCTCTCGGAGCGACCATTTCAGCCTCCATAACCTTTCGTTTTCCCCCTCATTCAATGAGTCATTCCTCTTGTTCGTCTTATTCTTCCCTTCTTCGCACATATTCGAAAACAGCTGATACGGTTTCAATGCTAGAACATACAACCTTCCTTCATTACTGGCTGTGCAAGTATATCGTTTGTACACCCAGCCAAAAACCTGTGGCGGGCTACCTCCCCATTTCTTCTGATCTCGCCCATGGCCGTCATTTAGACTTGGACTCTTTTCTTCTTGCCGCCATGTATCGAGGGCTGGCCGTCCTCCAAAAGCAACTTCGGTCGGGGTCATCACCCATTGCCTCTGGTCCATTGTGGATCGTCCAACTTTGGTTAAAAGCCTACTTTCCTATTTTTGGCACAATTGATTCGACTCACCCTTACTCTTGTGCCGGCCTTCTCTTCGCTCAGCTTAGGCCGTCTTCTTTCCTTCCTCGTGCTACCTTTGATTATTTTTATACTCTTCCTCAGGTTCTTTGTTTTTTCCCTTTTACTGTGTCGAACAGTCCGTCTTTCGTCCATGACCTTCCTCTTTCGGAAGAGGATGAATCATGTCTTCGCATATGGCGCAAGTTTTTATGCAGCCGTGACCTGGTTCATGACATCTTGACTGGGGCCAATGGCAAGGCTGGAGTGGAGGCATATTCGCCCAACTTCGTCGCCCGTCAATTTGGCCTCGTCAAAGGGTTGCCTCTTGCTTTCTTTCATTCGTAATCTGTGTCGTCAGACCGTTTTAAGGTCTTTTCTGTTTCTGAAGTTGAGGACTCCTTAGTGGAGACTCGCTCATTGCTGTCTTCTTTTGTCATAGCTCATTTCGCTCCTTGTACATCTGTTCATCCTTGCTTTGACCGTTTCTAGCCATCAACCCGTGAGCGATATTTTTCTTTGCCTCCCGCGAGGGTGTTTTCTTTTATTCCCTTGTCCCCCAAATCTTCTGAGCCGTCGGGGTCAAAGAAGGTAGTTGAGGCGTCTAAACCCAATAGCATAAAGCTTGCTAAAAGGAAGCAGCCTCCTCCCAGCCGAAGTTCTGATTCGGACGTTCCGCTCGTCCATCGCCCTAAGGTATGAGCTTGAGACCTTCTTTCTTTTACATTCATACAGGTTTGAGGTATATTGATATTATGACTGTGTTTTTGGTGAAGGCTCTCAAGATTGATCCGTCTTCAGTAATTCTTGAAACGGCGCGAATTTCGGATGCCGAAGCTCCTGTGGGTGGAAGCGAGAGAGCGGGACCTGCATGGATGCCGGTTGTTCAATTTCCCTCTGACGAGGATGACGCTGCCGAAGGTCCCGTCATGACGCACTTCCCAGGAGAGGGAGATGCAATTGGAACCGACCTCCAAGGTACGGAGCCATCTGTTGAATCTGGCCATTCGCGTCTAAGAGTTAAGGAGATCTTTGGTGATCATTCCCCATTTGAACGCTTCTCTTCGGACGGTTCTGTACCAATCATGCAGGATCCGGATAATGAGGCTGAAGTGCCAGAGCCTATCTGGCCGATTGGGGCTCTGTGGCATTACCTTAGGCAATTCTACCCTTTAGTACGCAAGATGTCTGCCTCAGGACTTAGAGGGAGTTATAGGGACGTGGACGGCCTCTATAGTTTGGCCGAATTGGAGTCATTAGAGGAGGCTCGGTCTATGTATAAAGACGATGTACTTCGTCGTATTTATGAAGAAGATGAAGTCATTTATATTTCTGATTCGTCCGACTCTGATTCTCTTGCAGATGTTCGGCCGACTACTGCGCCACAATATTCGATGCCAGAAGCGGTATCTCCCAGCACTTATGTGCATCAGACTTTGGTCTTAGTACATCCATCATCTTTGGTTCCTCTGTCTTCTTCTCCTCAAGTGGAGTTTCTTGAGCTTGAGCGGCCGTCATCTTCGGCTCTTATGGTTGTTTCTTCCGCGGTTCCTGCTCAGACAGTCCAAGTAGTGGCTGCTCCTGAGCAGCCGTCACCCCCTCGGGCCGAGTCTCCCATTTTGCCAATGAGTTCTCCTGCTCGGTTGTCTTCTCCTCAGGCCGCACCACAGTCGACTCTTGTCCCCCAGCATACATCATCCCCAGGGCCTTCATTTCAACAAGATCCATCGCAGCTCGCGGCTGAAGCATTCGAGGCACTGGTGGGTCAGCCCTCTGGTTCTGGTTCTGGGATGCTAAGTCTTTTCTTCTTCTCTAGTTCGTCCTTATCCTGGCTTATACTTGCTAATTTTTTTCTATGTACAGGTATCCGACCCATTGTTGCAAACAATCCAAGACATTTTGGATCACTTTGCACGTTTGTCCTCTGCTTCTTTTCAGCCTCCTTCTCATTTTGTCAGCACCAGCACAGACATGGAGGCCCTTCAAGAGGTTCTTGGCCAATATGCTTCCTTCACTACAGTAGAAATTAATCAAGCCGCGCGGCCGGAGAACGTCCTTCAATTGGACAAAAGCTCCTCCGAGTTGAGCCGAATATTGGCCCTCCCTTCTTTGCCAATATATGTTGATGATCGGCATTTCCTCCAAGAAATGCAAAATGACAAGGCAAACCTTCTCTCTCGGTATCACAATGTGCACAGCCAGAAGATCGGGCTTCGTTCTTCTGTGATGAGGAAAGAAACACTTTGTGGTTCTCTCGAGGCACGACATCAGGCCCTGAGAGAGACAACAGAAGAAATGGTGACCGAAGAATCGGTCTTCCTGGATCTGGAGCGACAACTAAAAGAGATTCAATGTCTTCTTGAGGAAAGCCACATGAGGAAGGAGGCTAAGAGGAGGACCCTCGTTACTCGATTAGAGGAGATGGATGAGTCTATGGCAGAGTATGAGGGGTTGGCCCGTATCAATTTTGAGAAAAGCTTGGCTGACTTAGACGCAGTGGGTGTAGGAATATAGGATGAATGGCGCCTGAGGAGGGAGACTTTCGGCCATTAAGGGGCTGTCTGGGGATTTTCGGCGATCTTCGGGCCAAAAGTAATATTTTGTAAGACGTTATATCGTCTATCCTTGTATTCTTAGGACGTTTTCGTCCATGTTTAATGAGAACTTATTATTGTTTCAGTGCCTTTTGTTTTCGTGCTCCCATAATGAGGGCACATATTTCTTTAAGTATTTTTCATTTATTGCTCTTGCATGCACTCTTCCGCTTAAGTCTTGTAGATGACAGGCTCCATTCGGCAACATGTTTTTTACCATGAATGGGCCTTCCCAATTGGGCGACCATTTGCCATACGCTGGGTCCTTAGAACCAAGTAGCAACACAGTCTTACACACTGATTCGCCCTCCCTGAACGATTTAGCCATTACTCAGAGGTTGTATTCCTTGGCTATCCTTTTCTTTTGTGCTTCCAGACGATTTAGCGCATCACATCTGATGTCGTCCAATTCCAACAAGTTATGGATCATTGCCTCATCGTAGTCTTCCCGTGTCAGTTTGTCTTGCAGCATCACCCCAGTAGACTCAATATTCATTTCTACTAGAAGCACAGCCTCTTGACCATACACTAATTGGAACGGCGTCACCAAAGTACTTGTTCGCGGTGACGTTCTATAGGCCCATAAAGCTTGACTCAAATATTCATCCCACCGTCTGGTATTGTCTGTCACCATTTTCTGAATCAATCCTTTAAGGGTCTTGTTGGTCGATTCTGCTTGACCATTTGACTGAGGGTAGTATGGAGTAGTGTTTACTAGTCGGACTCCATATTCGCCCAGGAAGTCTTTTACCTTTTCACCGTTTAGTGAAGTACCATGATCTAACATTATTGTCTATGGTATACCAAATCGGTGAATTATATGTTCCTTTATAAACTTTATGATCTGCTATTGGGAGATTTCTACAACTGGGATTGCCTCCACCGATTTAGTGAAGAAGTCGGTGGCAACAACGATGACGTATGCCTCTTACTTAATGCAGGATAAATCTTCCCTATCAAGTCTATCGCCCATCCCATAAACAGCAATGGTTTAATGACTGGGATTATCTCGGTTGCTGGAGCCCTCTAAATAGGCCCGTGCTTCTGACAAGCAATGCATCCTTTGGCATATGAGGTGCACGATTCTCCCATCTTTGGCCAATAATAGCCGCTTCGTACAATCAACCATCTCATCTTTACCCCGGCTTGGTGAGCCCCATAAATACCTTCATGCACTTCGACCATGATAGTTTTGGATTCGGATGGCCCTACACATTTCAACAACAAACCATCTTGTCATTTCTTATATAGCACATCTCCTGATACTATATAGTTCAAAGCTTTAAGTTTTAGTTTTTTATCCTTCACTGCTTTGGACTGCTTCATGAATATCTTGATTTTGTTTCTCCAATCGTACCCTTTTTCGGCTTCGATAATCATGGCGTTCGTATCTTTAGCTCGCCTCATGAGGACTGGCTCAACCTCTTCGCTCATGTATACCCTACCCGTGTTTGTCTATCTATATCCGGAGGCTGTTTGGGCTAAGCTATTGGCCAATTCGTTCTTCGCCCTCGGAATGTACTCCAATTCAGCGTGATCAAATCGTCCTACTAATTCGTTGGCCACGTCTGATAATGCCATTACTGATGGGCTTTGACATTTGAAAGCTCTTATCACTTGTTGAATTACCTGCTACGAATCTCCCTTGATGGACGCATGGGTTACTCCAATATTGACGAGCATCTCTAGCCCAAGTATCAAGGCTTCGTATTCGCCCTGGTTATTAGTGCAGTATTCGCTCAACTTGATTAAGAATCGGAAAGATTCTCCCAACGGGCTGACCAGGACTAATCCTATTCCAGCTCCCTTCATTGTGCTGGATCCGTCGAAATACATCGTCCATGGTTTCAGACTGCATTCGTCCAGATCCATTTCTATTTCCTTTATCGTGCTAAGACATGGGTGGTCGGCCAAAAAATCGGCCAAGGCTTGATTTTTAATGGCCCTTTGGGGTTCATGCCGTATATCAAATTCTGAAAGTGATAGTGACTAAAAACCGACTCTTTGATGCAAGATGGGACGAGAAAACATGTACTTTATTATATTAATTCTTGTAATCAAGTACATTATATTCAGCCTAAGGTAGGCTCGTAATTTAGTACATGTGAAGTATAATGCCAAACATAATTTCTCCATGGGAGAATAGTTACATTCATAATTCAGCAATTGTCTGCTAATATAGTAAATGGCTCTCTCGATGTTCATGTCGTCATCTTGCACGATCATCCCAGCTATAGACCGCTCTTCAACCGCTATGTACAACTTTATTGGCTTTCCTGACACTGGAGGTACCATCAGTGGCGGCTGTGATAAGTATTTCTTCAGGCTGTCAAATGCTTGTTGATGTTCCTCGGTCCAGACGAATTCATCCTCGCCCTTTAGCTTTAATAAGGAGGAGAACACTTTTGTTTTCCCTGCACAGTTGGAGATGAACCGCCTTAAAAAGTTAATTTGCCCTAAAAACCTCTGCAACTCTTTTTTATTTCAGGGTGGCATAGCTTCAGTGATTGCCTGAGACTTATTGGTGTCGATCTCAATTCCCCGTTGGTGCACTAGAAACCCTAGGAAATTTCCTGTGCACACCCCAAAAGCACATTTGGCAGGGTTCATCCTTAGCTTGAACTTTCTCATTTGTTCGAAGGTTGTTTCCAAATGGCCAAAATGTTCGTCCATAGTCATGAATTTAGCCACTATATCGTCCACATAGACTTCTACAAAACCGCCAATCATGTCATGAAATAGCAAGTTCATGGCCCGCTGATAAGTGGCACCAGCATTTTTCAAGTCGAATGGCATGACCGCCCATTCATAACACCCTAGAGAACTTGGGCATCTAAAGGTCGTCTTATGTACATCATCTTCGGCGATGTAAATCTGATTATAGCCCGCATACCCATCCATAAACGAGTATACTTGATACCCTGCCGCGGAATCCACTAGGGAATCTACTGTCGGTATTGGGTATTGATCATTTGGTGTTGCCAGGTTTAAATTTCTGAAATCTATACAAATCCTTATCTTTCCATTCTTTTTCCTAACTGGGATAATATTTGACAACCATTCCACATATCTGGTCGTCCTAATGAATTTTTACCTCTAACAGTCGTTCAACTTCTTTCTTAATATCAGGCATGACATTAGGCGCAAACCTCCGGGGAGGCTGTCTGTGAGGCCTATGACTTGGCATGATTGGCAGCCTATGCTCTACCAATGTCCTATCTAAGACAGGCATCTAATGGTAGTCCCATGCAAAACAATCTTTGTATCTTTGCAACAAACTAACTAACTTTTCACGTACTTGGGGCTCCAATTCCTTGCTGACGTAAGTTATGCGCCTATCGTGCTCATTACCCAGATTTACCTCGTCCAAAGCATCTTGTCCTCTTGAGATGTTTGTCTTGCGTCGTCCATTCAGGGCGAAATCTTCTTCCTTTGATTCTCTTCCTTCCATCAAGTAGTCCACTCCACAAAGTTCTTTTATCTTATCCTCTGTCTGGTATGCCAGTAATTTGCCTTTTAAGGCCGAAATAGCGGCTTGTGCTTCGTCCTCACTTCTTCGCTCTATCACATAGGCCAATAAATTGGCCTTGGAGGCTGCAAGAGCGGCTTGCTCCTTATTCTGGCCGTACTTCATTCGAATTGATGTGTGTCGGTTCTCCAAAAACCACTGTGGTTGGTATCGTCTATGCGAACAAATCATCCAGCAACCCAGAGGGGTATAACTCGTCATTTTGAGCCACAATGGTAGGGCTTTCCCATTTATTCAAAACTCTGGTCGACCCATAGTTCCCTTCGTAAATGAAGTACTCGACCGAGTTTGTCTCCGCAACGAAGGGCTTATTGTCGGCATGCACTATCTCTACTTCGTCCCTATGGTTCCAGAAAACCAGGCATTGATGAAGGGATGAAGGGATGCATCGGCTGCCGTGAATCCAGTCTTGTCCCAGTAGCATATTGTATGTAGTTGGTCCATCTATGATGAAAAATACCACTGTCTTCGTAGTACTTCCCACTTGCAGGTCCGATGGAATAACTCCTTTTGCTGTCGTCGCCCCTCCATTAAAGCCGGTAAGCATCACTTCCGTAGGGAGAAGGTCTTCTTCGGACTTTGCCAAACGTCCTAGCATCCTAACTGGTATTGCATTAATGGCCGCCCAGTTATCAATTAGTACTTTGGTGACAGGTATCCCATTAGCCTTTGCCTTTACATTCAACGGCCGCAGGTGGTTCGTCATTTATGTTGGTGGCTTCGGAAAAAACACTCTCCCTGATAGACCTATTTCCATTGCTTGATCGCCCTCAATGTGCGGTGATTCCTCTTCCATGTCCCATCTGGAAAGTGGCAACATGGCTGGTGAATCTTTGGAGACATGATTGACAGTCAGTCTCCATTTTTCAGCTCTGGTGAGGGTCCATTTCACCTTAGGCGTCCCATACTAAACAAGTACAACATCCTATTACACTTGTATGAGTATCATATACCCAAATATATGAGAACTATGTCGTTATGCTCCCATAACACGCACAAGTGCAATACTAGTCTATTCCGCATTATCGATGTCCAGTCTCGATAATACTACGACTAGGGATATTTAATGATTAAACCTTCATGGATTGATACTGTCTCATATCTTATCAATTCGGAACTAATCATATGGACCTTCTATCATTTATTCATCTTGGTAATCTAATTACAAATGATAAAAGAGCAATTTCCTTTGTCACATAGTTAATTTGTACAACAACACCATGATTTGTACAAAAAGTGATGATATGGGTCATAACTGTCCAACAGGTTTAACTTTTTATTTTTTTCAATTTTTTATTTCAAAATTTTTTTTTCTTTTCGTTTGTTTTTAACCATAGCATACATCATAACACTAGCATATTGAGATAGATATCTAAGCAAACGGTCATTCATCGGTAAATAATTTCTTCAATTATTCACTTTGCCAACTACCTAGGTTCTTATTGCTAAAAAACCTATTGTTAAGTGCTTATGAGTCTAACCTAGATCACCTACTCAAGACATTAGATAAAAATCAATTGGGAACTTATCATTTCTAAGACTTCATCGAAAGTAAATAAAATTCATCATTTGGACTTATGTTTTACTACGTAGGACAAAAAAAAAACAAAATCTATATGTATATATTTTTTTAAAAAAAATAACAGGTATTATCGCTATATGCACACACCCCCAAACTTAAAACTTGCATTATCCTAAATTTAAGATAAACGTAAAGAAACAAGAGTGAGGAATAACACTACCATGCATGGAGTTGTTCAGACTCCTGCTGGTCAGAATATGGTTGTGCGGGCTTTGTGTCTTGCTCTAATACTTGCATAAATACACGTCCAAAATAATAACAATCAAATAGCATACAATAAAATGAAACTAAAGTAAAAAAAAAAAAACAAAAATAAACAAATACAAGTGTTGCCTCCCCGCTAGCGCTAAGTTTAATGTCTCCAGCCAGACGCAACCAGCCAAATGGTCATGGTGGCTTCAATGTAGCAGACTAAATAGTCTCATCTGCCTTCTTCTTTGGTATCCACTGGTTGTTATGACATGAAAAAGATAGTTTGGCAAGCTGTGGCAATTTATCCGTGGATGGTCTTCCAAGTTCCACTGATGTTTGAAATTTTAGAGTGCACATGTAGCAAAATTAGCTCGACCTCTTTTTTAGCTTCCCAATGATCATCTGTAGGTGAGCAATTCTTTTCCTCTTTTTGGGACATTTTGGAAATGGCTGCAGTTTTGGCTGTGGAGGATCGCCTTTGCATGGCTTTACTATGTTCATATGTTGCTTGGCTACTGGTTTCTATTGCATGTTAACTTGAGTATATAGAGACGCACTAAAGACATGGTTATTATCCCTTACAACTCCCTTCTCTACAATGTCTAACTTGTGATATTCTTCATCACCTTGAAGACTCGACATGGCTCTGAAAACATTAAATATGACTTCTTCATCTTGAACTCTCATTTTTAGTTCACCTTTCTGTACATCAATGATCGCTCTGCCTGTTGCCAAGAAAGGTCTTCCAAGGATGATTGGAACGTCATGATCCTCTTCCATATCAAGAACAAGGAATTCAGCAAGAAAATAGAACTTATCCACCTCAACCAACACATCTTCTACTATTCCTCATAGGTTTGTGAGAGATCTATCTGTTAGCTGATGTAGGAAAAGCTTTTCTCGCGCAGCGGAAATGTCTTAGGCATACGGATCGGACTTGAAAATTTTTTCTGCCCTTCTCATTTCAATGTCGAATGCTACTGCCACCACCACTGAAATTTTGCTTCAGTTTTAGATAAAATTCCAGCACCGAAACAGCTCCAGAACAGTCCCCGAATTGCCCCGAATAGCCCGATAAAAACTGGATTGTTTTGGACTCGATTCGCGCCCAACGCACTATAGAAACAACCCCTGAAATGCGTGGACAGCGGCCGTGTTTTGGTTCTGATTTTTCACTTGAAAATAGCCCAACACAGCCCCAAAACATCACAAAATATTTCCCAAAAATTCTGGATTAAAACGAAACCAAAACGAGTTCCATTTCACCAAGAAAATGGGCGGCCGTGAGCAAAACAATGCCTCACTGCTGTGAACAATATGAAAAAAGATTGAGAAGAATTTTGTTCTACACCACAAGTATTTCGAACTATTTCTCGTTACCAACGGAAACTTGTGTGTGCAAGACTCACAAAGTAATCCCTAAATGTTTTAGAGATTTAAGCACACTAACAACTTTTGTTCTTTTTATTTTTATTTTTATTTTTGTTCTTTTTCTTTTGTTTTTGGTTTTCTCAACTTTTGAGAGAATTAGAGAAGAAGAAGAAAGGTGGCTAGGTTAGAATGAGATAGGTTATGGCTATAAACCAAAAACAAAAGGTGATTAATTTTTGTTTAATTTTGTAACATTAATCATTTACAAAACCTTTTATACCTAGGTTTACTAGTTTCCAAAACGAAGCAAACCATTCTTATTCCATGCTTGTAAGTTTCGGCCAAGGTGATTAATTTTTGTTTGATTTTGTAACATTAATCCTTTATTACTATAATAAAAGATATGTTACAAAAATAAAAAATTGTAATTGCCTTTCATAAAGAGCAATAACTCAAATTAATCAAACACCTTCCAAAAACCATTTTTGGAAAATCAAAAATCAAAAATCATATTTATTAAATTAAATAATATAATTTAATAATATGTAATTAATAATCATCAAATAATTATTAGAACTATATACTAACCATTTAATATATAGTATCAAGTGTGACATATTAATATTATTAATCATATTAATAATATTTATACATATTTGAGTATATAATTGGACTATCCAATTATACTAAATCTACTATTGTATATCGAGGTAGCATGGGGACCAAATGGACCTACGGTTACGAGCTCCAATAATCTCGAAATATTAATTAAGCTCTTAATTAAATATTCTGAATTATTAACTCCGGGTTATTCCACTAACAACCCGAAGTTGCACTCTCGTCTTCGCATATGATATATTAAGCCGAACCAAGTCAGTGTCCATTGATATAGACACTACATATAGATTAACCCTTCACGAGTATCTCGTAATTAGAGTCAGGTCATAATGTCTGTTATACCCCTCTAATTATTTTTACCATAAGTACCATTGATTCTCTAATGAATGCTTTATTCATAACCATTATGAATTTTAATCTTTCTATTCGTAATAGAAAGACTTGAGCGCTCTAACCGTTCAAGTACCGAATCAACCCTTAAGAAACATACTCATTTACTTCTCGCAAGAAGGAGTGAACTCCATATCTGTGTAAAACGTTCCCAGCTACACAACAGACCATGCCCCAAAGTACGTAGCTATTGGTCGGGACTATTATACCAACCTCAACTTTGTAAATCAAATAATATAGTCTGCCATGTAGGAGTTCGTATTACACTCATGATTAAGATCAATCCATATATGACCATCTAGTAGATCAAAATGACTTTCTTTGTTTAACGGATATTATAAGAATGTCATTTCCATCTGGGCCCAGTCCTATATGATCACATCATACAAGGTGCCTCAATTTTCATGTCTCTACATGGACGATCCCGGATCAAGGTCGCCAAACAAATATAGAATGGACCGCAGCTATAGGTAAACCACAAACAAATTACCCGATTTGTTTGCTCTCTATGGACTATTTAAGATTACTAACTTCAGACTTAAATCCTCTTATGTATGACACTAATAAACTAAGTCTGAAGATACATAAGTAATATAAGGTATTCAAGATAATTTATAATATGTGAATATTAAACAAATACTTTGATAAATGAATAATGCATCATTTTATTTCAAGACACATAAAGCCGTTTACATTACACGTAGCACGTAGCTCTATGGCATACATCCCAACAGCTGCAATATGACTGTGGTTGGATTTACCTCACCTATGCCCAACTATTTGTAGATGGATAAGGGCATGAGATGGATAGTAGCACCCAAATCGCATAGCGCCATACGAAAATATCGATTCCCAATAGTGCACAGAATAGTAAAGTTACCAGAATCCTTCAGTTTTGAAGGAAGTTTCTTTTGTATAATGGCATTACACTCCTCTGTGAGTGATACTGTTTCAAAATCTTTCAGCTTTCTCTTCTTGGAAATCACATATTTCATAAACTTCACATAATTGGGCATTTGTTCCAAAGCGTTTGGGAATGGAATATTGATATGGATCTTTTTTAAGATATCTAGAAATTTAGAAAACTGAGCATCCAATTTCTTCCTTTGAAAGCGCTTAAGGTATGACAAAGGTGTCTTTGGGATGGGTGGTGGCTTATATGAAGGAGCTATTACACTATTCTCTTCTTCCGTCACTATTTCCTATTGAAATACTGCTTATTTTTCTTTACTACCTAAGTTATTAGGACTATCTCTAATCTATTTCCACTCCTGAGGGTAATGGTCTGACACTGCTATGTAGGATTAACCTCAGTATTACAAGGAAATGCCCATTTCTGTTGATTAGCCATGGGAGAAGCTATCTGACCAATTTGCACTTCTAAAGACTTCATTGTTGCCTCTATATTGCCATATGTGTTTCAATTTTGTTCAGCCTCGACATATTCTTCCCAAATTTATATGAAGTTTTAGCAACAAACGTGCTCATGAAGTCTTCTAATGATGTTTTCTGCTCAGCTCTTTGATTATTGAATCCATGAGGAGGTTGCACGACATTCTCTGTGTTAGCATATGACAAGTTTGGATGATAATAGCTTGGCATATGATTGCCTCTATAGTTGTTGCAGTTATGATTGTTAAGATATTGGACTTGCTCATATCCTCTGTCAGGTAAGAGCACTCTATTAGCAACAACGGCTTCAATAGATGGTTGGCCATGTTGATTGGTCAATGCTGTTAGATGAGTCGTGAGGGATGAAACATTAGCTGTAATTGCAATAATAGGATCCACCTCGTATATTTCGGCCACCTTAGGCATAGTAGTGCGTTCACTTGGCCATTGGAAATTGTTAATGGCCATCTCTTTCAGTTGAGCTAAGGCATCTTTAGTAGATTTCCTGAACAGGGTTCCTCCAGCAGGTGCATCGACCATAGTTCTATTATGACCATTTAACCCATTGTAAGATAATTGAATTTGAATCCAGTCTTCAAAATTATGATGTGGGCATCTCCTGAGTAGATCTTTAAAATGCTCCCAAGCCTCGTACAGATTCTCAGTCTCGAACTGCTTAAATTTGTTAATTTTTGTTCTTAGTTGGGCTGATTTAGCTAATGGAAATAACCTTGCAAGAAATTTAGTGGCCATGTCCTCCCATGTCATGATGCTCCCTATTGGTATTGATTGCAGCCAACCTCTCGCCTTATCTCTTAAAGAAAATGGGAACAAGCGTAGCCCGATCGTCTCTTTGGTCACACCATTCATCTTTATGGTATCTGCCATCTCCAAGAACATCCTTAAGTGAACATTGAGATCCTTTATAGCTGAACCCCCAAACTGGTTCTTTTGCACCATGTTGATCAATGCAGGTTTCAGCTCAATGTTATTGCCAGTGATTGGTGGGTGCGCAATCCCAGAATAATTATCATCTACGACAGGCTTGAAGCGATCTTGAATTGCCACCTAACGTGGGTTGTTCTCTATATTTTCAGCTGTAATTGATTCTTTCTCAATTTTTCTTTCTTTCCTTAGTCTTCGCGTTGTTCTTCCTATTTCAGGATCAAACAAAAATGAGTCAAGACTCGTGGATCTTCGCATCCATTGAAGCATAGAAATACAAGAAAAAAATACTAAAACAAATATAAAAAATAAAAATAACAAACAAAAAAAATCTAAATTAAAGCTAACTTTATTTGGTAATTGTTGGACAGTTATGACCCATAGCGTCACTATTTGTACAGATCATGGTGTTGTTGTATAAATTAACTATGTGAAAAGGAGATTGCGCTCTTATCATTTGTGATTAGATCACCTAGATGTATAAATGATAGGAGGTCCCTAGGATTAGTTCCTGGATTGAGATGATATGAGACAGTATCAGTCCTCAAAGGATTAATCATTAAATATCCCTAGTCGTAGTATTATCGAGACTGGACATCGATAATGCGGAATAGACTAGTATTGCACTTGTGCGCGTTGTGGGAGCACAACGGCATAGTTCTCATATATTTAAGTATTGGATACTTATGCAAGTGTGATAGGAGGTTGTGTTTACCGATGGTGCGGAAACAGCTTCGCTCTGGATAGACCTCTCAGAATTCCATTGGCAGTATGACTATGTGTCTATGGAAGTCCGATATCAGGGTAGGTGTATTTGGTCTTAACTTGAGACTTGCATCGCTAATACTTACGACAATCGGTATGCTTTAGTTTTGGTTGTCCGGGGCTTTAACTAAATCTGTGTACGCCTCTGCTGGGTATATTGAGAATCGTAGTGTATTGGGTATGATGTCAAGACGGAAGTATCACTCCAGTCATAGTGGACATGATGTCACGTAGGATACGGTACCAGTGCTCTTAAGTACTGCAGTCATCGGGATATTATGACTAGGTCATGTAAATCTGATAATAGAGACAAGTTACCAGACATCCGACATGTGCTTCGTACGGGGCAGACACAGTTCCAGCCCCAGGCCTAGCACGTGCCAATCCGATACTGGATCGCAATACACAATACTATGTATACTACGCCTGACATAGATTATATATCCAGTAAGAATATTTCTGGAGAATTGGGTAGGCACGGTGCTTTGCTAGAAGCCAACCATGTCTCGTCAATCGGTAAGCACGTGGTACGAGGTACGCAAGTATTCGGATAATCCGATGACCGTATTTACTGCCAACATATCCAAGGATCTCTTGGGTCGCTTCCCAAAGATTCACCGATGACATTTGATTTAAATTAGAATTAAGCTGGGATTAATTAAGTGAGAGAATTAATCTAGGATTAATTAAGATGGAGAAAATTAATCTGGGATTAATTGTGGTATTATTTAATCTGGGATTAAATATGTTCGGAAGAGAGAGAACGCGATTAATTTGGAATTAATCGGTAAAATAAATTTAATAGCTAAATTTGATTTTTCTATTTAATTTATTTGTATGGGCTAAAATTAATATATCAGATATATTAATATGAATTGAATTTCGTTACGAAATTAAAGTTGGACTTTAATACGAACGGACGAGTTAATTTAGAATTAATTCGTAAACGACGTTTGTAATATATTTGCGAGGCATCGTCATTTAATTAAATTAAATTTAATTATTTAGCAACGAAAGTTCGTTTAATCGGATTAAACGGATCCGAGCCGCGGCAAATGTTCATAGAGACATTTTGAGTTTTGAATTCAAAATGGTGGGGCCCACTTCACACATGTCACACATGTGAACTAGTGGTTGGAAAGTGGTTGGAAAGTGGTTGGCATTTATGCCAAAACCAATTACTTTCCAACTACTTGGTTTAGGTGAAACCAAATTACCCCTACTACATGGTTTTGGGTAAAAAGGTAAAACCCTTTAACAAAACCAAAAAGCCTTCTCTCTCTCTTCACACTACACACTTGGAACACATTTTGGAAAATGAAAACCCTAGAAGCCTCTATTTTGGGCGTGAGCTTCATCCTTCCCTCTCTTTGATTTTGTTGCAAAATCAACAAAGCTAGCACTTGGAGAAATCAACTAAGGTGATAGGGAAACTACTTCAAGAGTTGGAATCATCACTTAAAGCTTGGATCTTGGAGATCTCTTCTCAAAATTTTAAAGCTCAAATCCGTTCATTGTAAGTATATTCCGCAACTTATTTTGAATTTATGAACACCTTTACATGCTTATTAGATCCTTGGCATGTTCTAGGAACACTAATAATGGTATCAAGAGCCAATTTTAAGCATGAAATTTTTAGGGTTCATGAGACTAAAATTTGGGGCTTTTATGTTTTGAGCATGATTTCTTCAAATTGATGCTTTGAGCATGCTTAGAATATGATAATTTAGAGTTATGCATGATTAGATTTGAAATAAATCAAATGAATCAAAAAATAAATTTTTTTTAGTGAGGCCGAAAGTTGCAGTGCATGGGACTGCAGTTTTTTGATTTTTATAACATGAAATGATGTGTTTAAATGCATGTTTAAATGTTGATTGTTGGTTTGATTGGATTAGAATCAAAGTCAATAATGTTTATGTTATAATCAAAGAGCATGTTGAGCATGAAATGATGATTTTAGGATTCAATTTGTGTTGAGCATGAAATGATGTATTTTGGCTTCAATTTGTGTTAAGCATGAATTGATGGATTAAGCATGATTAATTAAGTTAATTGGTATTTTGGAAATTTGAGTTTAATTAATTAATCATGGCTAATACACTTTAATTAAAGTAATTGTGATATTTGGAATATTATAATTATGTTAATAAGCCTTTAATTATGAATTGGGCTAAAAGTGTGTATTTGGGCGTAATGGGCTTGGTTTGACTAAGTTTGGTTTTGGACTTTTGGATTGGATCCAATTGGGCCCAAAACCAATTCCATAAGGTCCAAATACATCACTTGGCCCTTTAAAGAATTTAATTGGGCCTAATGGGCCTAAATTGATTTGTTGGCAATAGGGTGATTCCTATTGGGCCTTGGCATTTTGGGTTTGATCCATTATGGCCAAAGCCCATGCCTTAAGAATCAATTAAAAGCCCATTGGACTTTAATTGAAATGACATTGGATGTTATTGGGCCTTTGAGACCCATTAAGATTG
Organism: Zanthoxylum bungeanum; assembly: GCA_019454045.1. Lineage (NCBI taxonomy): Eukaryota > Viridiplantae > Streptophyta > Magnoliopsida > Sapindales > Rutaceae > Zanthoxylum > Zanthoxylum bungeanum. Next base: position 23,826 of record SKCR01036838.1, on the reverse strand, counting down.
GATTTGGAATCCAAGTCTTTAATGCTTATAAGTAAGTGTAAATATTTAATTTGGAATTAAATTTGGAATTATTATTGAATACAAATAAATTGGATTTAAAGTTGTAGTTCGATATAATTCAAGAATACGTACTTTAAGTATTTATTCTTAAACGAGTTGGACTCGTGCAAATCAAATCGTTTTTGAACATTGGATGGTCATTAAGTCAAAGATTAATTAATTGGATTAGATTGATTGAATAACATTATTTGTATGAATACATGAATGTGTTGTATGAATAATGTATATCGAATGGATATTAGAAGGTCGAGGGCAATTTTGGAAATTGTAATAAATTTAGAATTTATTTAAATTGGACCTGCGTGTCCAGCCTTTTATCTCCTTTCTCATTGTATTTCTCTTCTCACCTATTCCCCTCAATGTAAATGAGGTTTCTTTATTGTATTTTGTAATTGGGTAGAAGTTAGAATAGTTCTAGCTGGGGAGAGGAAATGGAGTGATTTGTTCTAGGAACAATTTTTGACATATCCATCCGTTTATCATTATTAATTTATTTATTTATATGCGCTTTATTATGTATTTAGAATGCATGTTTAAGGGTGTATGATGATGAGACCTTAACAAAGATAATAAATTGGTTGCCAATTTGCACGCGAAATACCCTCAAAACATATTAAGCGTTTTTCCTTCTGTTGAGTGATTCTTACTCAAGATCCAAAGTTGGCATTGGTTTGTTGGCCAAAGTCAAGACCTTTGTCAATTGCGGATGTGTTTGAATCATGAGAGTTTTGTTCCATATCGGTGTCTTGTCCAAGTCGTGATTTGTTGGCCAAAGTCAATATCACTTCTTGTCCATCGACATTGATTACGAAGCTTTCCATGTCAATGGGTTCTGCTTAACTGGGATCATTAAGTTTCTTGTGCCAAAGCCAAGGCTTAGTTGATTCAGAGGAAAAAGGTTAGGTAATATATTTGATATATTGGCATATATAAGATATATGTTTCGGACTTGGATATCCACCTACTGGATCTAGGAATTGGATGGGATCCTATTGATCTTAGAGATCTACCTAGTTAAGTATCATACAATTTGTTGGCCAAAGTCAAGATTGTGTGTTATTTAACGGGATCCTAGCCCACTAGGAAACTAGGTTTCCCGAGTACTCCAAAGAGGGTTATAGGCTCGCCGAAAAATAGTGGGAGGCAATTATTAGATTTGCAATATTCGTTTAGTTACTTGCCATACGCGCTCAATCAAATATTATTCGTCAAATAAATTAAATGTTAGTTGGACTAATATTTAATAGTTGTTTTAATTAAACAGTTGGACAGTATTCAAACTACTTCATTTATAATGATTATATAATTGGATTATAGTAATCAATATATTTGGATTTTACCGATCATTTATAATGATTATATAATTGGATTATAGTAATCAATATATATTTGATTTTAACCAATAAAATTGTAATAAGTTATATAGTTAGACTATAGTAATCATTACATTAAATTGTACCTGAAATCGTTGATTAAATAGTTGGACTATTAGAATCAGAATTAAATTGAAAGATTAATGTTTAAAATATTATCCTAGGGAAAATGTGTTCAAACGACTTTAATTTTCAAATTGGGAATAAATTTCAGGATAGTCTTGAAACTAAGAAGTTACTTTATTTGATAAAATAACATCTTAGGCCTAAGCCCAGAGTTAAGCAAATAGTAGAGCATGATCTTTGGAAGATTCATGTGATGATAACTTTAATGTTTAATCCATTATGCTTGCCATAAAGACTCCTTAATTTCCTAATCAGAACTAAGGATTAGATCCTTAAAGTATGATGAAGAAATTTAAGGATCTTTATAGATCTATTCTTAGATCTTAGAAGTATTAAATTGCAATTAATAACTCTTGGAGAGTTAATGGCCATTCTCAAAGAGACAAAGCCAAAGTTTGCAATAAGGCAAGTAGCGCAAGGCGCATCTTACTTCAATATTCTAGAAGGCCAAGGCTTGGCCAAAGACTTTTGGAATGAGAAAAGGGCAAAGGCAAAATCATTATAATCTTCTAGGAAGATAAAGGACATATCCCAAGATGTCTGCCTAAATTATGGCAAACGGGGTCATTGAAGCATGACTGCCGTATGGACAAAGCAGACATGAAGGAATTGAAGACGAGCAAGGCTCTGACTTCAAATATGTTTGTCATAAATATGTTCACTACTAGTATTAAAATTGGATTTTAAATACTTAGTGTGATACATAAATATGCATTGATGTGCAGAATCTGCTGTGAGCAGGATACTGACTTCAGATGAGATTAATCTGCGAATCGGAAACGGGACGACATTCGATGTTTCAACCGTAGATACCTAAGTTTAGGAACTACCATTTGGGTATGTACTTAAATTAGGAAACTGTTATAATGTAACTAGTTTGACTAGAAACATTATCTCTATATCACGTATAACTCGTTACGAGTATACCTTTATATTCTAGAACACTAAAGTGTTTTATTTTATAAAGATGATATTGAGATAAACACATTAGATGTGAATAACAATATTTATATTTTGAATATAAATAAATCTCAAACATATAATATGACAAACAAATAGCTCAAACTGATTTGATCAGATGAGACATATTTGTGGCAGTGTTGTCTGGGACACATTTAAACAAGACTCGTATATCCACACTTTTGAAGAGTGGATACTAGGACAGATTTGATTCCACTCAAATAAAGTCTACGAATCTAGTTTATTAGGTAAAGTACCTAAAATACCTTTTACTTGGTGAAAGTGCAAGAACCACCGATCTGTTAGCCCTATTCATAGTGAAGCAAGTGGGCCCATGTCTAGCTAGGCTAGAGGTGGATATGAATGTTTCGTGACCTTACGGATGTGGCATCGCGTTATGGTTATATGTTTCTTTTGAAACACAAATCAGAAACTTTTAGAGTTTCGACACGAAATAGACGAACAGATCGGCTAAAGTATTAAAACATCACATTTTGACCATGATGAAAATACTTAAGCAGTAAGTTTCTCATATACTTGAAAGAGTATAGTATTCTTTCAATGAGGACTCCTCCCGGAAGAGGTCAGTTTGACGGTGTGACCGTACGCAATCAACTAAGGTGATAGCGTCACTATTTGTACAGATCATGGTGTTGTTGTACAAATTAACTATGTGACAAGGAGATTGCGCTCTTATCATTTGTGATTAGATCACCTAGATTTATAAATGATAGGAGGTCCCTATGATTAGTTCCTGGATTGAGATGATATGAGACAATATCAGTCCTCGAAGGATTAATCATTAAATATCCCTAGTCGTAGTATTATCGAGACTGGACATCGATAATGCGGAATAGACTAGTATTGCACTTGTGCGCGTTGTAGGAGCACAACGGCATAGTTCTCATATATTTAAGTATTGGATACTTATGCAAGTGTGATAGGAGGTTATGTTTACCGATGGTGCGGAAACAGCTTCGCTCTGGATAGACCCCTCGAAATTCCATTGGTAGTATGACTATGTGTCTATGGAAGTCCGATATCAGGGTAGGTGTATTTGGTCTTAACCTAAGACTTGCATCGCTAATACTTACGACAATCGGTATGCTTTAGTTTTGGTTGTCCAGGGCTTTAACCGGTTCTGTGTACGCCTCTGCTTGGTATATTGAGAATTATAGTGTATTGGGTGTGATGTCAAGACGGAAGTATCACTTCAGTCATAGTGGAGATGATGTCACGTAGGATACGGTACTAGTGCTCTTCAGTACTGCAGTCATCGGGATATTATGACTAGGTCATGTAAATCTGATAATAGAGACTAGTTACCAGACATCTGACATGTGCTTCGTACGGGGCAGACACAGTTCCAGTCCCAGGCCTAGCACGTGACAATCCGATACTGGATCGCAATACACAATACTATATATACTACGCCTGACATAGATTATATATCCAGTAAGAATATTTCTGGAGAATTGGGTAGGCACGGTGCTTTGCTAGAAGCCAACCATGTCTCGTAAATCGGTAAGCATGTGGTACGCGGTACGCAAGTATTCGGATAATCCGATGACAGTATTTACTGCCAACATATCCAGGGATATCTTGGGTCGCTTCCCAAAGATTCACCGATGATAGTTGATTTAAATTAGAATTAATCTGGGATTAATTAAGAGAGAGAATTAATCTGGGATTAATTAAGATGGAGAAAATTAATCTTGGATTAATTGAGGTATTATTTAATCTGGGATTAAATATGTTCGGAAGAGAGAGAACGCGATTAATTTGGAATTAATCGGTAAAATAAATTTAATAGTTAAATTTGATTTTTCTAATTAATTTATTCGTATGGGCTAAAATTAATATATCAGATATATTAATATGAATTGAATTTCGTTACGAAATTAAAGTTGGACTTTAATACGAACGGACGAGTTAATTTAGAATTAATTCGTAAACGACGTTTGTAATATATTTACGAGGCATCGTCATTTAATTAAATTAGATTTTAATTATTTAGCAACGAAAGTTCGTTTAATCGGATTAAACGGATCCGAGCCGCGGCAAATGTTCGTAGAGACATTTTGAGTTTTGAATTCAAAATGGTGGGGCCCACTTCACACATGTCACACATGTGAAGTGGTGGTTGGAAAGTGGTTGGCATTTATGCCAAAACCACTTACTTTCCAACTACTTGGTTTAGGTGAAACCAAATTACCCCAACTACATGGTTTTGGGTAAAATGAAAACCAACTACATGGTTTTTGGTAATTACCCCAAATTACCCTTTAACAAAACCAAAAAGCCTTCTATCTCTCTTCACAATACACACTTGGAACACATTTTGGAAAATGAAAACCCTAGAAGCCTCCATTTTGGGCGTGAGCTTCATCCTTCCCTCTCTTTGATTTTGTTGGAAAATCAACAAAGCTAGCACTTGGAGAAATCAACTAAGGTGATAGGGAAACTACTTCAAGAATTGGAATCATCACTTAAAGGTTGGATCTTGGAGATCTCTTCTCAAAATTTTAAAGCTCAAATCCGTTCATTATAAGTATATTCCGCAACTTATTTTGAATTTATGAACACCTTTACATGCTTATTAGATCATTGGCATGTTCTAGGAACACTAACAGTAATAGCATTAATGTGAATTAGAATAACAATCCCCGACAACAACGCCAAAAAATTATTGTAAATTATCGTACAGTAAGTATATGATGTCAAGTTTTAGTAAAAGATAATTAGAGTGTCGAACCCAATAGGGATTGTAGTCAAACTCTCATTAAGTACTATAATTAGTAAACCTAACTTTATTTAGAAGAAATTTAAAATAATCTGAATTTAAAAACTAAAAACTAATTAAGTAAGATATGAAAACGTTAAATTAAGATAAGCCAAGATAAGAGAGATTCTAGAGTCTGATTTCACATAGCTATCCCATATGTATTTATTATGCCAATCAATTCTTATTCAGTTGCATTTTTTATAAGCCAAGAACCCTAAGCTATTCTAACTCCCTCTTCTGAGTGCCTAGTGATTATATTATTAACTACTGACTTCGATATCCCTATAAAAATGTAGTAATTAACAATTCATTACACTCTGTGATTCTTTATTAACGACTTCAAATGGATTATAGATTCTCACGGACTCTACAAATCTCCTAGGTTATATTATCTAGATCATATTCAAAATCCCCTCTCCCGAGTGATAGATTTTAAACATGCATCATCTCAATTTGTGGCCAACAAACTAAAAGTATTAAACACAAGAGAATATAAATAAACTGAATTAAATCTTTATAAAAATAAAATTGGCAATCAACATATAGGTTCAAGCATAGGTTACATGATCCTCTAGAACAATAAAATTAGTTCATGACTAAATATAAAAACAATGAAACTAGGGTCATGGACATATTATAAATCATTAGAGTTTGAAGAAAGAAACTATAAGATTAAACCCAAATCAAATCCATTCGTCTCCTTTTGTCGCTCTTCAATCTTCCACTTTGGATCTCTCTAAAATATGTATTAGAACTCTTGAGTTGTGTATGTTTTTCCCCTTTTAGGATTTTGGATGAGCTTCTATATTTATAGAGAAGTCTTAGAGTCTTTGTGCGTGTACGATACTGAAAACTGATGTTTATGGGAGTTTTTCGCAGTGTCGCGACGCCAAAATCTCGGGAAATTCTATGTTGGCATCCTAAGGGACGTCGCGATGCCAAAAGTGGCATCGTAACGCCACCCTATTTTTCCGGATGAGTGTTTTCTACGTTTTATGCTTTCCCGCGTGCTTCCGGTGAGTCCTTAAGGTCCCAAAACACGTCTTTTTGATCACAGATCCATTTTCCAATGCTTTCTATCAATCAAACATAAAACAAACTACAAAATACAATAAATGACACGAATCCTAACAAAATAGTAAGCTAAGAATGCAGGAATAAGTGGGTATCAACCGCACTTATCAGTAACCGATATCAACACAAAGTTTATATACGTACATATCTTATCGCACATACAACTTTGAATGGCTGACAACAAAGCATACATAATCATCACAATACTCAAAAGATCTGTGACTAACTATAAACTTAACGAACATAATCTTTGATATCAAAAAATACATCCATTGTCACAGCCAGAAGTGACATATAATCATACATGCTCTTATTATATTGATAGTATGAAATCTGTCAATCTCTATCATTATTAAAATGGAAAACATATAACAATCTCTTTAAAAAATACATCCTGAAAATACATTTGAAAAACTCTTTTACTGTAAACAAAATCAATTTAAAAATTCACCATCGTAAATCTGTATCAAACATCCAACATAACTCAACTGGACGAAACATAACGAGCGCCCAATACCTAAATCACAGGCACAGATCGGACAATGAACAAAATGATCCGCTGTCGATATAGGGTAGTTGGTCGGTCAACTGCAGTTATGTTGAGTGGGAACGAAAATGCCGAACGCAGCGGAAAACCCGCCCGAGATCAAATCCCGAGCGAAATTTTTGTTTTTTTTCGGCAATGGCAAAAAAATAGTGTTTAAAATTTTTAATCACAAATTTATTCCAATTAATAAAAAAAAAATTTCCATAAGCTCCTAAAATTATTTTCAACACTTAAAAATAATCCAAATATACTAAAAAATTTTTTCCAACACTTGAAAATTAATTCAAGCATACAAAATAATTTTACAACTCTTGAAAAATTAATCCAAGCATTCAAAATTAACATATCATTTATATACTAATTTTCCAACACTTAAATGCTTCTAATCCTCACATATATGCTTCCAATTTATCCAACACTTCCAAAACAATTTTTCTCTACAAATTGGAAAAATAAATTGACAAATAAATGTACTAACAACCTTTGCCAATTCATTGAAACTTTGCCTCCAAGCCTTTCCAATTCCTCCAAGCACTTTGAACTTCTTCAAACTCTACCAAATCAAGCTTCTCAATGCACAAATCTTGGTGATCAAAAGGTGGTTTGATCACTCAAGAGAGGCAACAAGATTTTCCCCAATTTAACTCTAAAAATCCTAGGGAAAAATCTAAGTTTCAAGAACACAAATCAACCCCTAACTCTTAAAGATTAATTCTATGGACTTGATAATTTGTTGGGTAATATTTGTGAGATTTTTGGCTTGATTTAAGAGCAAAACAAAAAAGGAAAAATTCAATTTATGCTCTTACCTTGCTCGGCAGAGGCTTGTTGCTTCTTTGTGGTTCATTTTGTTTCTCACGACAGTGGTGGTATGTGAGAAAAGCAAAATGTTTTTGTTTTATTAAATTAAAATAATCGAAAACAAAATCAAACCATTTACCTTTAATTAAACCTTGGTTTAAGGAATCTTTTCCCTACACCACACATTTCAAAAAACAACTTAACCATAGTTATAAATAATCTCACCAACTTTAATAATTTAGTTACCTTCAAATGATCTTAGTTACTTTAACTAAAAAATATTCAATTGCATTAACTTAGTTACTAATTGCATTAACTTAGTTACTTTAATTAATTAAAACATTTATTTGTATAAACTAAGTCATTAATATTGTATATTAATTTAACAATTTAAATTCATTCATAAAAATAATTACTAATTTAATGTAAATCAAATTTATATTTATTATACAAATAAACTTATATCAACTCTTGATATAAAATTAATTAATTCAATTCATCTCATAAATTATCGGATTAAACAGTTTAATCCTTAAAACCCAAAAAATACATTGTCAACATTTGACGAAAAGTCGCCCAAGTGCCCAACGAGTAAACTTAATATAATGGAACTCTCTAGGCTCACGTTCGGTTGTTACTTATATATATATATACAAATATATCTCATATATTCGTACATATATTCATGAAGGCCTGCCCACCTACAAATAATGACAAAAACACCACGACATGTCGAACCATACAAGTCGAGGTTAAAACGTTAATGTATAATCCATTCCGGAATATACTTTCAAAAATTTCTGGAAACATAATCCAACCATTTGGACTGACGAATCCTCTTTTTAACACACACCGATCTTCGTGTGCATCGGTCTATACCTAACAGTCATCCAGAGGACAGACCATGAAAAGGTCTCTGACATGCATGGTATCAGTCATAGAGGATCACTCACAAGACCACCGTGGTGTCTCAACTCAAAGGACCACAATAACTACTCAACTCGAAAAGACAACTATTGTCAGTTTTATGGAATATCTATTAGCATCTTTTATGAGTTTGTTCGATACTCATTCAACTAATGAATATCTGCATTTCTATACGAACTTCTGCCAAGCTCACAGTCTGTTGAGACAAACCATATGTCCATTACATATATAGATAATGCACTAGTCTTACCAATATAATGACCGACCCGTGTCAATATATCTAGATCAGGAAAAATTTATATTCGAGAGAATGTGTGATATTTCTAAACACCATTTGCAACTCTTGTAACTATATCACCATATGTTGTAACTCTCGGGTCTTTACTTGATTCATATAAGGTTCCGAGTGTAACTCGAAATCTCTAACTCTTAGAGTAATCTAACTTTTATATTTACAATATAGAAATAAAAGTAAGAGTTATACCATATTAATAAATAAATAACCATGAGAAAATAAACATTATAATGCATAAATATCAAATATTCATACAAAAAGTGAATGGTGCTCGATCACCATTTCCAACACTCCTACTTGATCTAGTGCCATTCACGATGGTATCTTATACCCATGGACTCCACGTGTTTCTCAAACACCTTGGGAGTTAAGGCTTTAGTCAGTGGATCCGCTACATTTTCTTCAGTTCATACTTTACAAACTACAATATCACCTCTAGCCAAAATTTCTCTAATTATGTGATACTTTCGTTCCCCATGCTTAGATTTATGATGAGCACGAGGTTCCTTGGCTTGACCTATCGCACCAGTGTTGTCACATAATAACGGAATAGGATCTACTATAGATAAGACTACTCTAAGCTCCGCAACATACTTTTTGATCCAGACAGCTTCCTTTGCAGCTTCTGAAGCAGCAATGTATTCTACCTCGGTGGTGGAATTGTAGGTTTCTAATATAGGTCCCAAGAATCATGAAATCAAGCATAAAAACGCATGAATACACAAAGGAGTAAGGCGGAATACATACTCACATTGATGGGTTTGAGATGTGAAAAACAAAAACCTTCAAGCCTCCCTCAAAGTCACGGCAGCAGCTCCTCCTTGCAGTGGGCTGTGCGGTTTTACTGGTTTTTGTCCCTCCAAGAATCGGCCATTGATGAACACCATGGAAGCTCCAAGCTTCAAGCTTCAAAAATAATTCTAAGCTCATAAATTCGTTTCCCTATCACCTATGTATAACCCATGTGTGTGCTAGCACTACTCTTCTTCATTTGCTTCTCAAAAATTCGGTCAAACCATAAGATTTTGAGGAAGAAATCGGTTCCAAAACCGTGAAGGAGAAGAGGGAAAAGAGAGGGAGAAGAAATCGTGAGAGTGGAGAGAGAAAAAGGAAAAAGAAATGTTATATATATGTTTATTTGATTTTCCAAAAATCAAATAACAAATACACAAATCATTTTCCATTTCGGATAAGTGTCTGCCCCGTCCGAAGCACATGTCGGATGTCTGGTAACTAGTCTCTATAATCGGATATACATGACCTTGTCATAATATCCCGATGGCCGGCCAGCACTTAAGAGCACTAATACCGTATCCTGCGTGACATCATCTCCACTATGACTGAAGTGATATTTCCGTCTCGACATCACACCCAATACACTACGACTCTCTGATAAACCCAGAAGTGGTGTACGCAGAACCGGTTAAAGCCATGTACCACCAAGACCAAAGTCTATCGATTATCGTAAGTATTAGCGATGCAAGTCTCAGTTTAAGACTATACACACCTACCTTGATTTCGGCCTCTCATAGACACATAGTCATAATACAATGGGATTCTGAGGGGTCTATCCAGAGCGAAGCTGTTTCCCGTACCATCGGTGAAACATGACCTCCTATCGCACTTGCATAAGTATCATATACTTATATATATGAGAACTATGCCGTTGTGCCCTCACAACGCACACAAGTGCAATACTAGCCTATTCCGCATTATCGATGTCCTGTCTCGATAATACTACGACTAGGGATATTTAATGATTAATCCTTCGTGGACTGATACTGTCTCATATCATTCTCAATCTAAGAACTAATCATATGGACCTCTCTTCATTTATACATCTAAGGTGATCTAATCACAAATGATGAGAGTACAATCTCCTTTGTCACATAGTTAATTTGCTACAACAACACAATGATATGTGCAAATAGTGACGCTATGGGTCATTTTGTCCAACAGGAATCAGCAGTCGAACCCTGTTTGGTGCTTTTCTAACTAATGGCACCGCCATTGAGAGAAAACACAAACCCAGATGTAGATTTTCTATCATCTGGATCAGATTGAAAATCTAAATCCGTGTAACCTCTCAATTGTAAGTCATTTTCTCCATAAATGAGAAACTTATCCTTTTTACCCTTAAGGTATTTCAGAATATGTTTCACAGCCATCCAATGGTCATGACCCGGATCATACTGATAACGGCTTGTAACACTTATAGCCATGCTGATATCAGGTCTAGTATATAACATGACATACATTATGCTACCAACAGCGGAAGCATAAGGCTGGCTACACATTTTAGCCATTTCATCATCTGTCTTAGGACACATTTTCTTAGACAGATGAATACCATGTTTGAAAGGCACATTGATTGTCTTACAGTCAACGAAGTTGTACCTTTCTAAGATCAAATCAATGTACTTGGAATGAGAGAGTCCTATCAACCTCCTCGTTATATCTCTATAAAGCTTTATACCTAGTATATAAGAGGCCTCTCCCAAATCCTTCACGGAGAAATTCTCACTAAGATAGGCTTTGACAGATTGTAACATACCTATATCGTTTCCGATAATAAGTATATCATCAACATAAAGCACAAAGAAGACTACCATGCTTCCATTTACCTTTTTATAGACATATGATTCCTCTTCGTTTTTAATGAAACCAGACGATCTGATCACATCGTCAAAACTAAGATTCCAACTAGGGGAAGCTTGTTTAAGTCCATAAATAGACATTTTAAGCTTACATACCATATTAGGATCTTTGGCGAATGCGAATCCCTCGGGTTGTTCCATATGGATATCTTCCTCAAGATTTCCATTCAGAAAAGTTGTTTTCACATCCATCTACCAAATTTCATAATCATAGTGTGCGGTACTAGCTAATAAAATCCTGATTGCCTTAAGCATGGCTACATGAGAAAAGGTTTCCTCATTATCAATACCTGATTTCTGAGTATATCATTTTTCTACTAGTCGGGCCTTAAAGGTTTCAACCTTTCCATCGGGCCCCCGCTTCTTTTTGTAAACCCATTTACAACCGATAGAAATAATTTCGTCGGGAAGCGGAACCAAGTTCCAGACTTGATTCTCATGCATTGAGGCAATCTCGGATTTCATAGCTTCCAGCCATTTCTCTGCATCGATGTCTAACATCGCCTCTCTGTAGGTTAAATGATCTTTTTCTTCAACTAAGAAAACATCGAGGGTGTCATCAGATGACGTCCTGTACCTGACAGGGGGTCTCGATATCCTTTGTGACCTACGATGTGGTTGTGTCAAAGGTATCTCATCTTCCTGAACTTCTTGTTCTATCATCGATTCAATGTTATTTTGATTGACTTCATCTAAATCAATCATTCTATGATCTACAATTTCTAACACAAATTGTTTTTCTAAGAAAGTTTCATTTCGAGCAACGAACACATTTCGGTTCTCGGGATCATAGAACTGATATCCCAGGGAATTTTTAGGATATCCAATGAATCGATACTTGTACCCTCTAGGTGCAGGTTTATCCCGCTGTGCAACTCTTACATAGGCAGGACAACCCCAAATCTTAACATACTTAACACTCGGTTTCTTTCCAGTCCATAACTCATACGGAGTGGTCGGAACGGCTTTCGATGGAACTTTGTTCAGAAGATAAGCAACAGTGTCTAGAGCATGGCCCCATAACTATATTGGTAGATCAGTAAAACTCATCATCGATCGAACCATATCTAATAAAGTTCGATTCCTCATCTCTGAAACACCATTATGTTGAGGAGTGTCTGGAAGAACATACTGAGTGAGAATCCCATTCTCTTTTAAATAACTCACGAACTCACTATTCATGTACTCACCACCCCGATCTGATCGAAGGCATTTCAAGAGTTTTTCGGTTTGTTTCTCTACTTCAAATCAGTATTCTTTGAACTTTTCAAAAGTTTTCGATTTGTGTTTCATAAGAAACACATAACCATATCGTGACAAATCATCGATAAAAGTTATAAAGTATTGAAACCCACCCATGGCAGCATGATTTATAGGACCACATACATCGGAATGAACAAGTTCCATTAAATCATTAGCACGGTGTCCAACACCACTAAATGAGGATTTGGTCATTTTACCTTGAATACAATATTCACAAACTGGTAAAGGTTCAATGGTTAGATCCGATATCACACCATCCTTAACTAGTTTGGTTAGGCATTTTATGCATATATGACCTAATCTCATATGCCAAAGTTATGTGTTATTTATTTCACCCATTCTATTCCTTTTAGATTTCTCTATATTAAAGACATCATGATTTTTGGTAAGAATATAATGACCATCAACCATGGGACATGAAACAAGCAAAACATTCATATTATCATATAAAATCAAAAGATCATCTTTAATATTTACATGAAATCCTTCGCTGTCAAGTATAGGAAGTGAGATGATTTGTCGTATCATAGTCGGCACAAAATAACAGTTATTGAGTTTAATATTACATTCATCAGAGAGTTTCAAAAACAAAATTCCTACTGCTTCAACTTGTATAGAATCTTTATTCCCTACTCGCAGCTGGATCTCTTCCGGCTTCAATCTTGTAGTTTCCCTCAGATCCTGGAAAGAATTGCAGATATGAGAAGGACAAGCAGTGTCTAATACCCAAGTCGAACTAGAATCAAAAGCAATTGTAATGTCAATAATAGGAAAGCAAATACTTGAGGGAGCTTTCTTCAAAGAGGCTAAATATTTCGGACAGTTGCGTTTCCAGTGTTCAAACATGTCGTAGTAGAAACATTTTCCTTTTGCCACAACTGTCTTCACCTTTGGCTTAGAAACCCCTACGGAAGTAACCTTTGGAGCTTTACCTTTAACTTTCTTCTTTTTTTTCTGTTTCTTTCCAGCCGGCTTTTGAGAAGCCTGAGAAGGTCCAGAAGAAAAAGCACCAGTGGCCATGAAAGTAGAACTATTCTTATTCATGTCATCTTGAGCCGTTAGAAACATATTGTGCAACTCAGAATAGGTGGGAAGCATCTTATGCATGTTAAAGTTAACAATAAGGTCCTTGAAAGACTTAGGAAGAGATGCAAGAATCACACTATTCCCGAGGCAGTTATCAATATGAATATCCAATCCTTTCGAGCTCTTCAATACAATCTATTAGCTTCATCACATATGGGCTAACAGGTTTTCCCTCCGGGAAGAAAGTATGAAGAAGCTCAACAGCCACCCTATGCATCTATACCTATGGTCGATCACTGAATAGTTCCTTCATATGCATCAAAATAGATCCAGAATCAGGCATCGTCATATATTTTCTTTGTAGTTCCGGCACCATAGATCCCAAGATGTATGACCGGAATTTCCGATCATCATCTTTCCATTTGATGAACGTCTCACGTTCTTCATCTAAAGCATCATCTGAAACCCTTGTGGGCATTGGACGATCTAGAACATATTCATGTTTCTCCGCTTGGCAAATAATACGGAGATTCATAAGCCAAACATTATAGTTAACAGCACCATGGAGCTTATGCGTATCAAATATACGCGAAAGCGGGTTCGAAACAGACATTCTGTCTACACAAGGAAAAACAAAATAATCAGAAAATTAATATTTAAATATCATTATAAAACGCTAAATAAAACATGGATTTACTTTTTCTATAAAGTGCCCTCGCATTGTCTTACATATTCTTTATAATCTGTACAAACAAGAATACAGAAATTTAACTCTTAAATCTCACAAAGCAAAGTAGATCCTTCTTGACATTTACGCAAATCTCATGCTTTAGCAATATTGACCTTTGTAAATTCGAGAAGGTAGACAACTATTGTCAATTTCATCTCATGCAACTCTTACATTCGGTCCTAAATCGAATCTCATCCTCACGCTTTAGTAATATTATATAGTTCAATTTTTAGTTATCTATTGCCGAAAGTAAGATACTAATATTAACCTCACGCTTTAGCAATATTGGATAATACTTTCTCTTAAATTCGACTCATCTCATGCCTAACCGGAATAGTACAAAACATTATAACCAATCCCTCACGCTTTAGGAATGTTGGGAATAATTACAATGGTTTCACTAACACCGTATAGACAAGCCGGACCATGTCATATTTTCAACTAAAATATTAACAGTTAATGATCTAGCATAGAGATTTTTCCAAAGTTAAATGCATACAAATATATAAAATGTATGCATGTCCAAAAATGCCTAAAACATGTAATTCACAATTAAATGTATGTATGGGCATTTTGTAACATTGAGAAAAATTGTAAGGAACATGAACAATAAGAAGCACGTATCGCTCTGATACCACTTGTTGAGTGATGAACAGAAATGCCGAACGTAGGGGAAAACTCGCCCGAGATCAAATCCTGAGCGAAATTTTTTTTTTCCGGCAATGCCAAAAAAATAGTTTTTAAAATTTTTAATCACAAATTTACTCCAATTAATCAAAATAAATTTTCCATAAGCTCCTAAATTTATTTTCAACACTTAAAAATAATCCAAACATACTAAAATTAATTTTCCCACACTTGAAAATTAATTCAAGCATATAAAATAATTTTTCAACTCTTGAAAAATTAATTCAAGCATTCAAAATTAACATATCATTTATATACTAATTTTCCAACACTTAAATGCTTCTAATCCTGACATACATGCTTCCAATTTATCCAAAACTTCCACAACAAATTGAACAAATAAATTGACAAATAAATGTACCAACAAGCTTTGCCAATTGATTGAAACTTTGCCTCCAAGCCTTTCCAATTCCTCCAAGAACTTTGAACTTGTTCAAACTCCACTAAATCAAGCTCCTCAATGAACAAATCTTAGTGATCAAAAGGTGGTTTGATCACTCAAGAGAGGCAACAAGATTTCCCTAATTTAACTCTTAAAATCCTAGGAAAAAATCTAAGTTTCAAGAACACAAATCAACCCCTAACTCTTAAAGATTAATTCTTTGGACTTGATAATTTGTTGGGTAATATTTGTGAGATTTTTGGCTTGATTTAAGAGCAAAACAAAAAAGGAAAAATTAAATTTATGCTCTTATCTTGCTCAGCAGAGGCTTGTTGCTTCTTTTTGGTTCATTTTGTTTCTCGCGACAGTGGTGGTATGTGAGAAAAGCAAAATGTTTTTGTTTTATTAAATTAAAATAATCAAAAACAAAATCAAACCATTTACCTTTAATTAAACCATGGTTTAAGGAATCTTTTCCCTACACCACACATTTCAAAAAACAACTTAACCATAGTTAAAAATAATCTCACCAACTTTAGTAATTTAGTTACCTTCAAATGATTTTAGATACTTTAACTAAAAAATATTCAATTGCATTAACTTAGTTACTTTAATTAATAAAAACATTTATTTGTATAAACTAAGTAATTAATATTGTATATTAATTTAACAATTAAATTAATTCACAAAAATAATTACTAATTTAATGTAAATCAAATTTATATTATTATACAAATAAACTTATATCAACTCTTGATATAAAATTAATTAATTCAATTCATCTCATGAATTATCGGATTAAACAATTTAATCCTTAAAACCTAAAAAATACATTGTCCATATTTGACGAAAAGTCACCCTAGTGCCCAACGAGTAAACTTAATATGATGGAACTCTCTAGGCTCACATTCGGTTGTTACTTATATATATATATACACAAATATATCTCATATATTCGTACATATATTCATTAAGGCCTGCCCACCTACAAATCATGACAAAAACAACACGACACGTCGAACCATGCAAGTTGAGGTTAAAACGTTAATGTATAATCCCTTCGTCATTACTGTCTCCAATTGAGTAAGGTTATAGATTTACTGTCAAAACTTTATCTACTCAATATAAAAATAAATTTTCATAATTATATTCCATTAATAAATAATATAGCAAAACTATTTTTGAATATTATTTATAATGTGAAAGAAACAATTTCTTTAACGAACTTTAGGCCAAAAGATTTCCGGAATATACTCTGAAAAATTTCTGGAAACATAATCCAACCATATGGACTGACGAATCCGCATCTTAACACACACCGATCTTCGTGTGTATCGGTCTATAATTAACAGTCATCCAGAGGCCAGACCATGAAAAGGTCTATAACATGCATGATATCAAGCATAGAGGATCACTCACAAGACCACCGTGGTGTCTCAAGTCAAAGGATCACAATAACTACTCAACTCGAAAAGACAACTATTGACAGTTTTATGGAATATCTATTAGTCATCTTTTATGAGTTTGTTCGATACTCATTTAACTAATGAATATCTGCATTTCTATACGAACTTCCGCCAAGCTCACAGTCTGTTGAGACAAACGATATGTCCATTACATATATAGACAATGTACTAGTCTTACCAATATAATGACCGACCTGTTGGACAAAATGACCCATAGCGTCACTATTGCACAGATCATTGTGTTGTTGTAGCAAATTAACTATGTGACAAGGAAATTGCACTCTCATCATTTGTGATTAGATCACCATAGATATATAAATGAAGAGAGGTCCCTATGATTAGTTCCTGGATTGAGAATGATATGAGACAGTATCAATCCCCGAAGGATTAATCATTAAATATCCATAGCCGGAGTATTATCGAGACTGGACATCGATAATGCGGAATAGGCTAGTATTGCACTTGTGTGCGTTGTGAGGGCACAACAGCATAGTTCTCATATATATAAGTATCGGATACTTATGCAAGTGCGATAGGAGGTCGTGTTTCACCGATAGTACGGGAAACAGCTTCGCTCTGGATAGACCCCTCGGAATCCCATTGGTATTATGACTATGTGTCTATGGGAGGCCGAAATCAAGGTAGGTGTGTATAGTCTTAACCTGAGACTTACATCGCTAATACTTACGATAATCGATAGACTTTGGTCTTGGTGGTACAGGGCTTTAACCGGTTCTGCGTACACCACTTCTGGGTTTATCAGAGAGTCGTAGTGTATTAGGTGTGATGTCAAGACGGAAGTATCACTTCAGTCATAGTGGAGATGATGTCACGCAGGATACGGTACTAGTGCTCTTGAGTGATGCGCATCCAATCGGGATATTGTGACCAGGTCATGAATATCCGATTATAGAGACTATGTTACCAGACATCCGATATGTGTTTCGGACGGGGCAGACACTTATCCAGCCCCAGCCCTAGCACGTGACTATCCGATACTGGGCCGATATACACAATACAATTGGTATACTACGCTTGATACATATCTTAATATTCTATATGGATATGTCCGGAGAATTGGGAAGACTTGGTGCTTTGCTAGGAGTCGACCTTGTCTCGTAAATCGGTAGAACGTAGTACTTGGTACGTACGTGATTCGGATACACCGACGACCGTATTTACTGCCAACTTATTCGGGGATCTCATGAGTCGCTTCCCGATAATCCACCGATGACGCATAACTCGCACTCTTAAATAATCTGGGATTATATAGAAGAGAGAAAGAAAATTAATCTAGGATTAATTACGGAGATATTTTATCTAGGATAAAATATCGTCTAGAGAGAGATAATGATTAATTTGGAATTAATCGGTAAATTAATATATTCGATATATTAAATGAAATTAGATTTCGACGCGGAATTAAAATTAGATTTTAATTCGGGCGAACGAATTAATTTAGAATTAATTCGTTAGCGACGTGAATAGTGAATTCGCTAGGCGTAATCATTTAATTACGACGCGACGGAAAAATCGTTAATTCGGAATTAGCGAACCCGAGCCCGAGTGTGATTGCGAGCGCATTTGTATTTCGAATTCGAGTGCGGCGACGCAAGTCACATCAAGCGTCAAATCATTAGTCGCATCAAACGTCAAATCACTTGTCACTTTGAGTGATGTGACTTGACAACATGTCACTTTAATAAAGGTGATGTGAATAGTGATGGACTAGATGTGTAATTGATGTGCATAGTGTTTACCTTTTTGTTTTACTTTTGAAATTCAAATTAAAGGTAAATGCAAGTGAAATTAAAGTAAATTTTCACACAAGTATATAAGATATACTTCAAATGCAAATCAATAAAAAAACTTAACACATATTTCATCTCTCTCATTTCTCTCTTAAAGCTCACGCCCAAACTGAAATATGTGAACTGGTTTTGAACCATTTTAGGCGTGAATAGGGAAGCCAAGAGTTGGGTTTTTGTGGCAAAAAACCGCAAGTGCTAGCACACTACGAGACTTGCGAAGGTGGTAGGGAGGTTCACCCATGAGCCGGGATCCGTTTGACGAAGCTTGGAGCTCCGTTTCTCAGCTCAAAATTCTGATTTGGAGGGCAGTGGGCTGGTTGCAGTGGGCGCCCTTGGCAGTGAGCAAAGTGGCTTCATTCGTCTCCAAATCGTCTCAACCGATCGATGTGAGTATTCCGCTACCTCCGTTGATGTGTTCACACATTGTTTTCATGTCTTGTTTGATCTTGGGACCTAGATAATAACCAACAATGGCATCAAGAGCTATAGGTTCAAGCATGAAAAGTTTAGGGCTTAAAATTGGGTAAATTGATTTTGAGCATGATTTAGTTAAATTGTTTGATTGAGCATGTTTAAATGATGTTGAATTGAAGTTTGATTGGATCAATTTCATGAAAATTGATTTGGAATAATTTTCCCCAAAATATTGATGTTGGCCGAATTTAAAGGAAATTTTTAATTCTTGGAATTTTTGATTTTGATTCATTAGATGAATTAGAATCATTTAGGATGATGTTAATTTAAGGTCAATTGGATTGAATTTTGAATTGAACATAAATCCCTAATTTTTCCCCTTGGCCGAATTGATTATGCCTTAATAAAGTCTTGGTAATTTTGATTTTTTGAACATTGGATGTGTTGGAAATCATTCGGGAAGTTGATTTAATGTCGATTGTGGATTAATTGGATTAAAACCGAATTGGATATAAAATCCATCCCTTGGCCGAGACCTATAGCATGTTGTATGGGTTTGATTTTTTCATTTATGTGTTAGACATGTGATAATGATAATGAGCATGATTAATTGGACTAATATGGTGTTTTAGAAATATTGATTTAGTTGATTAATCATGTAATACACTTTAGTTTAATTGAATATGAAATTGGATTTTGTATATTTAATTAATTGGGCCTAATTTTGGAAATTGGACTTTAATGTTGTAATTGGGCTTATTGGGCTTGATTTTATCAAGTTGGGTTTAGGCCAAATGGATTGGATCTAATTGGGCCTAAAACCACAACCATAAAGCCCAAATGCGACTTAATGAACCTTTAAAGTTCAATTGGGCCTAATGGGCCAAGATTGATTTATGGGCTTATGGGGTAAATCCCGGATTGGACTTTGGTTATCGGTTTGACCCGAGTTGACCAAAAGTCCACGCCTTAAGAAATCAATTAAAAGCCCATTGGACTTTAATTGAATTGACGTTGGACGTTAATCGGTCTTTGAGACGCGTTACGATTAAATTTGGAATTTAAATCGTAAAAGGTTTATTAATAAAGTGTAATGTTTAATTTGGAATTGAATAGTGAATTAGTATTAAATACATGTTAAATTAGATTTAATGATGTAGTTTAATTTAATTCATGAATTCGTACTTTGAGTACTTATTCGCAAAAACGAGTTTGACTCGAACAAAATCAAATCGTTGTTTGAACATTGGATGATCACTTAATTATCAGATTAATTAATTTGATTAGATTGATTGATAGCATGCTTATGTGTGTGAATACGTGGTTGTGTTGTATGAATAATGTATATCGGATGGATATTAGTCGGGTGGGGCAATTTTAGAAATTGTTGTAATAAATTCGATTTATTAAATTGGACCTGTGTGTCCAGCCTTATCACCTTCATTCTCTTTGTATTCTCTTCTTACCTATTCCCCTCCATGTAAATGAGGTTTCTTTAGAAGTGTAGTGTAACGGGTAGAAGTAATACAAGTGCTAGCTTGAGTGAGAAAGGGAGAGATTTGATCTAGGATCAATGTGTTAAGTATCCATCCGCATATCATTATTATTTATTTCATACTCGCTTTATTATGTATTTAGAATGCATGTTTAAGGGTGTATGATGATGAGACCTTAACGAAGAGAATTAAATTGGTAGCCAATTTGCACGCGAAAAACCCTCGTTAAATATCAAGCGTTTATTTTCCTTCCATTGAGTGATTCTTGCTCAAGATCCGAGATTGGCAGGGGTTGTTGGCCAAAGTCAAGCCCTTGTCCGTCAAAGATGTGTTTTAATCACGAGGCTTTGTTCCATATCGGTGTCGTGTCCAAGTTGTGGTTTGTTGGCCAAAGTCAAGACCACTTCTTGTCCATTGACATTGATTACGAAGCTTCCATGTCAATGGGTCCGCGCTTGACTGGGATCACTAGGTTTGTTGTGCCAAAGCCAAGGCCTAGTTGATTCAGAGGAAAAAGGTTAGGGTATATATTCGATATATAGGCATATATTAGATATATGTTTGGGACTTGGATGTCCACCTACTGGATCTATGAGTTGGATGGGATCCAATTGATCTTCGAGATCTACCTAGTTAATTATCATACAATTTGTTGGCCAAAGTCAAGATTGTGTGATATTTAACGGGATCCTAGCCCACTAGGAAACACGGTTTCCCGAGTACTCGACAGAGGGTTAGAGGCTCGACGAAAAATAGTGGGAGGCAAGTATTGAATTTGCAACATTCGTTCGAATACTCGCCAAAAGCGCTCATCTATATTTTACTCGTCATATTAATCAAAAGTATTAGTTGGACTAATATTTTATGTTGTTTTAAATATATATATAGTTGGACTATATACAAACTCATTCGATATATAGTTGATTTTATAATTGGATTACAGTAATCAATATAATTGAATTAAAATTATAGTTGATTAAATAATTGGATTATTGTAATCATTATAATGAATAGTACCTTATTAAATTGATTAAATAGTTGGACTATTGAAATCAAGAAAGAATTGAAAAGTTGAATATTTAAAATATATAATCCTTGGATTAAATGTTTTAAATGATTTAATTTTCATTGGGAATTAATAATAGGTTATTTTATTGGATAAAATAACTAATTATAACTAGGCCATAATTAAGCAAATAAGTAGAGCATAAATCTTTGGAAGATTTATGTGATGATGACTTTAGTGCTTAATTTAATATACTTGAAAATAAATCTATCTTTAGATTTAAAAGGTATTAAAATTGCAACTAATAATTCTTGGAGAATTAATTGACTATTCTAGTGGAGAAAAGTCAAAGTTTGCAATTGGGCAAGTTGCACAAGGTGCACATCATTTCGATATTCTAAAACCCAAGGCTTGGCCAAAGGTTTGTGAAATATTGAAAAGATAATTGACATATCCCAAAGTGACTACCATTTGGATATGGCAGACACGAAGGAATTAAAGAAAGGGCGAGGCTCTGACTTTAAAATATTTGTCAAAGTTATGTTCACTACTAGTATTGAAATTGGATTTTAAATACTTAGTGTGGTACATAAAATATATGTATTGATGTTCAGAATCCGCTATGAGCTGGATACTGACTTCAAGCCGAGATTTCTCTGCAAATCGGAAACGGGACAAAAGTCGCTGTTTCGACCGTAGATACCTAAGTTTAGGAACTACCCTTTGGGTATGTACTTAAATTAGGAACTGTTATAATGTAACTAGTTTGACTAGAGACATTATCTCTATATCAGTGTTTAATCCGTTGCGGATAAACCTTTATATTCTATAACACTAAAGTGTTTTATTATATAAAGATGATACTGAGATAAACACATTAGATGTGAATAACAGAATTTATATTTTGAATATAATAAAATCTCAAACATATAAAAATGACAAATAAATAGCTCAAATTGATTTGATCAATAGAGACTTATTTGTGGCATTGTTGTCTAGGACACAATTAAACGAGACTCGTATATCCACACTTTTGAAGAGTGGGTACTAGGACTGATTTGACTATTCAAATAAGGTCTGCGAATCTAGTTTATTAGGTAAAATACCTAAAATACTATTTACTTGGTAATAGTATAAGGGCCACCGATCTGTTAGCCCTATTCATGGTGAAGTTAGTGGGCCCATATCTAGCTAGACTAGATGTGAACATGAATATTTTGTGACCTTAACGGATGTGGCATCACGTTATGGTTATGTGTTTCTTTTGAAGAACACAAATCGGAAACTTTAAAGTTTCGACACGAAGTAAATAAACAGATCGGGTATAGTATTATTCCGCCACGGTAAGACCGTAATGGAAAATACTTAAGCCGTAAGTTTCATACGTACATGAAAGAGTACGGTATTCTTTCATATGAGGACTCCTCCTGAGACACGTCAGTTAGACGGTGTGTCCGAACTAAAAACCGAATTTTGTTGGACATGATAAGGTTTATCACGAGTCGCTCTGAGCTACTGTTTCCTTCAATAGGATATGTATTAACAGTGCAAAACTTATTTATAATAAGGTTCCATATAAATCTGTTTGACAGATATCATATAGGATATGAACAGGGAAGAAACGAGGTTTCTCATTCCTGATAATTTGGGTATGCCAGGCATAACGTTTGGATGATACCAAACTAAGGACCCAGATGGATAAGTGCCAATATAGGTTATCCTAAGGGAAACCATAAGTATAGTACTTATAAATCTCACATGAGAACAATGTGATTGTTGCTCACCATGCATTTTTCCTGAGAGGAATACCGATATGCAGTGGTCAGTGGGAGGATAGTGATACTCGATGAAAATCGGAGTAATACTGTTCAAGGCACGAAGTCCTTAATAAAACACAAATAGTTCATCAATGATGAATCTATACCATTAATCTTCAAATA